>JAJPUD010005976.1:21216-69439 GCA_023553655.1 Myrmecobius fasciatus | reverse complement strand
GACAGAAACAGAAAGAGAGAAAGACGGAGAGGGAGATTGAGAAAGAGAGAGAGAAACAGAAAGACAGAAAGGAGGAGGAGGAGGAAGATGAGAAAGAGAGGAGAGAGACAATCAAACAGAGACAGAGAGAGGGAAACAGAAGGGGAGACAGAGAAAGACAGAGACAGAAAAACATACAGAAAAAGGAAGAGAGGAGGGAGAAAGAGAGAAGAGAAAGAGTGAGACAGAAAGAGACAGAAAGACAGATAGACACACAGAGACAGACAGATAAAAACAGAGATAGAGACAGGGAGATAGAGAGAGAAGCAGAGAGAGACAGAGACAGAGACAGAGACATAGAAACATAGAGACAGACAGACAGGGAGATAGAGAGAGAGGCAGAGAGAGAAAGAGATAGAGAGAGGAAGAAAGAGACAGAGACAGAGACATGGAAATATAGAGAGACAGAGATAGAGAGAGAAACAGAAGGACAGAGAAAAGAGGAGGAAGAGGAAGATGAGAGAGAGACAGAGACATACAGAGGGAGATAGACAGAGACTAAGAGAGACAGAAAAAGAGAAAGAGGAGAAAGGAGAGAGAGAAAAGAAAGAGAGAAACACAGAGACAGACAGAAACAGAAAGAGGGAGATGGAGAGGCAGAAAGAGAGAGATAGAGACAGAGAGGCAGAGAAAGGAGGAGGAGGAAGGAGAGAGGGAGAAGAGAGAGAGACAGAGATACAGAGAGACAAAAAGAGAGAGGGAGAAGAAATAGAAAGGAGGAGGGAGAGAAGAGAGAGAGAGAGAGATACACACAGACAGACAAAAACAGAGACAGAGAGACAGACAGAGTGACAGAGACAGAGAAAAGAGAAGGAGGAAAAAGGAGACAGAGAGAAGAGATAGAGACAGACAGAAAGGAAGACAGAGGGGAAGACAGAAAAAGAGAAATAGACAGAAAGAAGAAGGAGGAGGAGGGAGAGAAAGAGAGATAGATAGAGACAGAGAGTGAGAGAGACTGAAACAGAGAAAGGGTGAGGAAGGAGACAGAGAAGAGATAGAGATAGAGAGAGAGGGAGACAGAGGGGAAGACAGAGAAAGAGAAACAGAGAAAGAAGGAGGAGGAGGAGGAAGAGAGAGAGAGAGAAGAGAAAGAAAGTGAGTGAGAGAGAGAGTGAGAGAGAGAAAGAGACTGAGACAGAGAGACATACAGAGAGACAGAGCAAGCATACGCATGTGGGGGAAGCCGCTGCCAGCTCTGCCGTTTTTCCTCCCCCATTTAATAGAGGTGACAGCCGTCTATTTTACTTGTCTCGTAACATCGAATCAGTAAATAAAATATGGGAGAATGTGCAGGTTTTGTTGAGTTATGGCTAGTCCATGGGGACTGAGGGCTAGACAGCAGCTTTGGAGGCTTGAGCAGGGCTGGGAGACTAATGAGAGTCTCAGCTGTTTCTTTTAGAGAAACTGAACCCAGTTTTTCCCTCCTGGGTCTAAGAACTCTTCCCTGGGCCAAGGGGCAAGGTCATGTGAATGGAGAAGGCTCTAAGGCTGGTGCCTCTGTGAAAAGAGTGGATGGACGCAGAGAAGGGTATCTGGATGTGGTGACCACTCTCAGAGAAGAGACCCTGGGGAAGTGTTCGGAGCCTTCCAATTGGAGCTTTTAGGACCAATAATAGCAATAGCTGCAAATTATAGGACCATCGTCATTGTGGTGTATTGCCGTCTCATTGGAGCTTCTCAGCATCCCTGCAGAGTGTTATTATCCCCATTTAACGTATGAGCTTTAGTGGTCACTCAAGTCACAGCCCAGGGCACACAGCCAGGAAGTCTCAGTGGCAGTTTCAAATTCACTTGTTCCTGATTGCTCATTCAGCTTTCTTTTCTGCACTCTAGTACAACCTCTCATAAAATTGGTGTATATATACTTGTGCACAGGAGGATACACATATATCTGCACATGTATGAATATGAATATGCATGCACTTATGCCATTGTATAGATGTGACTGTGAAACTGGTTTTGCAAATACATATGTTTATGTATGCTGCAAGTGTGTCTATGTCCTGTGAAATCATTTCTCCTTTTTTTTTTTTTTTGCTTTTTGCTGAGGCAATTGGGGTTAAGTGACTCGCCCAGGGTCACGCAGCTAGGGAATGTTAAGTGTCTGAGACCAGATTTGAACTCAGGTCCTCCTGACTTCAGGGCTGGTGCTCTATCCACTGCACCACCTAGCTGCCCTTCATTTCTCCTTTCCTAAACCTTTGGATCCTTCTCTTTAAAATGGACTGGACTAAAGATCTCAAAGGTTCCTCACAGATCCATTGTGTTTTGGAGGGTACATGTACAAGTTCCTGTGTGTGTGCATTCACATGTGCACAGATGTGGGTATGTAGGGGAAGATGTGAGCACCATTAGGCTCACCTAGGAGCATTTATGATATTCTGATATTATATATGATATGACATTATATACCATTTTGATTCAAATACATTTACTAGACACTTGCTAAGGGCAGAGCCCTGAGCTAGGCTAGGGCAGTGGGGAGGTAAAGATGAATAAGAGCTGGTTCTGGCTCTCAGGGAGTTCTTGATCTGATAAATCAGGCTTTGCCCATGCTCTGTTCATGTTTGCCAGGGCGTTAGGGCCTGGAGGGACAGGGGTGACCACTTCAATCATAGACTAGGTTTGATATCAGAAGTGAACAGCACTGCCCTGCCCCTTGCAGTTGGGAATGTGGTTGAAAAGAGCTGATTTTCTCCAGTCTAGGATAGTGAGACATATTTCATGAGGTGCCCGCAGCAGTGTCAGTGGCAGAGCTTGGGGTCAC
This sequence comes from Myrmecobius fasciatus, assembly GCA_023553655.1. Lineage (NCBI taxonomy): Eukaryota > Metazoa > Chordata > Mammalia > Dasyuromorphia > Myrmecobiidae > Myrmecobius > Myrmecobius fasciatus. Next base: position 66,633 of record JAJPUD010005976.1, on the reverse strand, counting down.
TCACCAAAGCTTCCGGTCACCTCTGTGGTTTGGTTCTCACTAATCTTCCCCTGTACCTCCCTTGGCCAAGATTCTCCAGGCCCATGAATTTCCTGTGTATGTCTCTATCTACCTATATGTATGTATGTTGCATGACTTAGGCAGCTGTAGCATTATTAAAAACAAAAAGGCACAAGGATGATGTCCAGTTTGGTTGTTCACTAGCCGCCACCTGGTTTTGGACAAATCATTTTTCCTTTATGGACTTGACTTATCCTCTGGCAAAATGGGATAAGAATATTCATTTTGACTTGCTCCCTCATGGGGATGGAGTGGGATCCTGTGAACTGAAATATAGCTGAGATTTTACAGGTCTTTACAGAGGTCAGCTATTTTTATTATATTGCTATACATCCCCACAGCCACAACGGGCCTCTCCAGGGTCCATCTTGTCCATTCCTCTGTCTCTTGGAAGGGTGCAGCCAATCCTCTCAAACATAGGTACTTTAGGACGGGCAGGGAGGCTCTGGTAACTTGTCCCTTGTCCACATCCCAGTAAAATAGTATCCTTGCTCCTCTGTAGGTCAAGGAGTCAGTCCTTTCTGATGCCTGACTTACATGCATTCTGGGCAATGACAGCCATTCTTTCTTCTTCTGCTATCAGGGGTGAAGAGATAGACAGAGGTGGCGACTGGCAGGTAACATCCACATGCTCACTCAGACCGGGTGGAGGGGAGCCTGGGAGGTTGTCCCTCCTGTTGGCACAGGGGAGAAAGTACTAAAACAATTACATTGAAATGGTTACACTGTCGCTCACGCAGCTCAGACAGATTTATAATATTTTCTCTTTAAAAAATTGGGTTTTTCATGGAGACAATGATTTATGGAATAATCAATTTCTTTATCTACCTAATACTTTGAAGTGATCCATCAGTGCCAGACAATCACTTTCCCCAGAGGCATGGACAAGAGTGTTTTTGATGCTGTGTCTTAAGTATATTTCATCTGGGCAGAGCAAAATCCCCCTGGTTACTGCACCCACGTTTGGTTTGTGGGGCCCCTAAGGAATGACATGGAGTAATCAGAGCACTGGGCTTGGAATCAGAAGACTCAATTTCATGAGTAGTAATCTGTCCTCAGACACTTAACTAGCTGTGTGACTCTGGGTAAGGCTCTTCACACTGTTTGCCTCAGTTTCCTCATCTGTAAAATGACCTAGAGAAGGAGATGGCAAACCATTCTGGTAGCTTTGCCAAGAAAATTCCAAATGGGGTCATGAAGAATTGAATGTGATAGAAATGACTCGACAACAAGGGAATGACTTGGGTTTCTGGAACTCTTTTCCTCTCCCAAGAAAGTCATATCTCTTATTTTCTTGGTCCAAGCTCTCCTCATCTGAAGCCTAAAAGAGCAGGAAGTCTAGGACATGTTTGTGTAGAGGATGAAACCGAGGCTCACAGAGTGGACCCAGAAGAAGAACAGAAAGGCACTAGAAGAATTTAGAATAGAAACTAAATCTCTTGACACCTTCTGAGGTCAGGTAATTGTCTCCTGGTGCTATTTAGAAAGACTAGATGATATAGAAGCTCTAGAAAGGGAGGAGGGATGGATAGGAGCTAGAGTGAGAGGTCACAGGAGGTGTACATATTTGAGTAAGCTTCATGTGCAATGCAAAAAACTATAAGACATAGAATGAAGATGTCCTGAATCCAAATCCTGCCTTAGGCTCTGGACAACTATCTGCCTCAGTTTCCTCACCTGTAAAATGGAAATAATCATAGCACCTACCTCACAAGATTTTTGTGATGATCAAAAGATTTAACATATATAAAGCACATTATAATCCTTAAAATGCTCTATAGATTTTGGCTATTTTTATTGTTATTGTTACCAGGTGGTGTAGAGCCTAGAATCAAGGAAGACAAGTTCAAATTTGTACTCAGCTGCTTACTAGCTGTACGATTCTCTGCAAATCACTTTACCCTGTTTCCCTGGGTTTCCTTATCTGTCAAATGAGCTGCAGAAGGAAATGGCAAACCTCTCCAGTGTTTTTGTCAAGAAAATATCAAATGGTGTCATAAAGAGTTGGACATGACTGAAACAACTTAACAGCAACAGCAATAAGAATAAACCAAAGATTATTGTGAGGATCAAACAAGACAACAATTATAAAAAACATTATAGTGCCTGACACATATCTACATAATTGCTAGTTACTATTATTTTGTTGCTGTTATTATTGTTATTAATATTGTTGTTGTTATTGTTGTTGGAGCAGTTAGATAGTGCAGTAGATAAAGTACCAGTCCTGAAGTTAGGAAGACCTGAGTTCAAATCTGGCCTCAGACATTTAATACTTACTATCTGTGTGACCCTGGGCAAGTCACTTAACCCCAATTGCCTCCCCCCTCCCCCCCAAAAAATACTGTTGTTGTTATAGGCAGTGAATTCAGCTTGATAGAGCACTGACCCTGGACTCAAAATCTGGGCAAGTTATTTCATCTTTGTATGCCTCAGTTTGCTCAATTGTAAATGTTCCAGTAGCACAGATCTATCCCCTCTGATATTTTGAAGATCTAAATAGGGAAAGAGTTTAAATAAGGGGTAGAGAAGACAAAATGGACAATTTTGATTCCATAAAATTAAAAAGATTTTGCACACACATGCACACACAAATCAATGCAGCTAAGATTAGAAGGGAACCAGTCAACTAGGAGAAAAATCTTTACAGCTCATTTCTCTGATAAAGGTCTCATTTCTAAGATATAGAAGGGAAAGGCTTAAATTTATAAGATCAGAGAAATCCCTCCACTGATGAATGGTCAAAGGAAACAAAGAGGCAGTTTTTTTTAAAAGGAAGAAATCCTACTTATTTTTGAGTCATCTTTCTGCCCCTGCTTGGGATGTTTGACCTCCTCCCCACAGCCTCTCAAAAGCACTGGATCCTTGTCAGACTCAGGCCAAGGGTCATTCCTTCTAGAGAACTTGGCCAATTCTTAAAAAGCATATTGGAGAGAGAATTGGGCTGGGATTTAGGACCCATGTCAAAACCTGCCTCTGCTATGCAGAATGTCTGTGTGACCTTCAAGTTGCTATTTCATCTCTCAAGTGCTTCAGGCAAATCTCTGAGACTGTGCATTGTACAAGCACTGCTGGTTTGCATGGTTGGAATGGGTTTCATCCCAGGAAATTCCCAATGCCTGGGATCTGGACTCTGTTCTGGATTCTGTCCCTGCCCTTCCCCACCTGCCCAAATACCGTATTTATTTGTCCTTGAACTTGTTCTATTGAATGGATTGATATTTTATAGAAGGTAAGTTTCTTGGAGTCATTTAGTCAATAAGCATTTATTAAGCACCTGCTATAGGCCAAGTGCCTGCTAGGCACTGTGCCTACAAAGAATGGCAAGAGGCAGTCCTTGCCCTCAAAGAGCTTAATCTGAACTAAAATGACTTGTATTTGTGGGTTCTTACAAGGCATTCAAGTGTTATTGATTTTAAAGGAGAGGCTGAAGGGAGAAATCATCTGCTCAAAGTTTTGTTTTAAGAAATGGAGGGCCAGCTAGGTGGTGAAGTGGATAGAGCACCAGCCCTGAATTCAGGAGGACCTGAGTTCAAAGTCTGGCCTCAGACACTTAACACGGCCTAGCTGTGTGACCTTGGGCAAGTCACTTAACCCCAATTGCCTCAGCAAAAAAAAAAAAAGAAAGAAATGGGGGGGCAGACCTAGGATCTCTCAGTGTAGAAACTGCTTTGATCAATGCAGATTTTGTCAGCTCATTTGTAGTCATTTATCTATGGTGGTATTGAGCGATTCAATGACTTGCTCATAGTCACTCAGTAGGGGTCAAAGGCAGCACTTGAACCCAGCTCTTCCTGACACCCACTTTGGTTCTCTATTCCTTATATCATACTATGTTATAACTTTGCCTAACACATATAGGTAATAAATAACAGAGTCAGTAAATAACAGAGTCAAGATTTAACTTCAACTCAAAATATAAACTTTCTGACAGCATGGATAAATTTCATTTTTGTTTTTGTATCTCTTCTGTCTGATACTGTAGACACAAGCACAGTAAGCATTTAATAAATGCTTGTTGATTGATTGATAGGGTTGTCTCCATTAGATGAGCCTCTGGAATGGAGCTTCTCTGACTCTTCCCCTTTGTCTCCCCCTTTGCTTAAGATGATCTTTAGGACAGTCTTTTTGAAGCCACCAGAGACTTCTTGATTACACATGGAAGTGGAGGGAGGTGAGATACAGTGTCATTGCAGACTGACTATGTGCTATATACTCCTCAGACATGGGACAAAGCCAGAGGCCAAGTTTGGACCTAGTTTCAACTCGCTTCTTTGTGTAGGGGGATATTTCTTCTTTCAAACTCCATAAACCTATCTTTACTTAGTCTGAGCTCCATTCCCACTCCCAACACATGTTTTCTCTGACCAATCTACTTACCTTCATCTAGAGTCTGAGCTGGAAGGATTTTCTGAGGGCATCTCTTCTATCTATCAAAGTGACCCTTCCAGATGGCCTTCACTTTGTAACTTTCCTCTTGGTTCCTTCCTCTTTTCCTTTAGTCCCAGCCCTGAGACCAGACTTGAAGCTGAGATGAACCTTAGAGACCTTCCATTCCAGCTTCTCATTTTACAAATGAGGAAACTGAGGCAGAGAGAGTAAGTAATTTGTCCAGGATCAATCACCAAGTAAGATTTGAGGGAAGATTTGAATCCAAGTCTTCTCTACTCCCTAGAGAAGCTAGATGGTACAAGTGAATAGAGTTCCAGACCTGGAATCAGGAAGACATCATCATGAATTCCAATCTGACCTCAGATGCTTATTAGCTGTGTAATCTTGGGGAAGTCACTTAATCCTGTTTGCCTCAGTTTCCTCACCTATAAAATGACCTGGAGAAAGAAATGAGGAATCATCCCAGGGTCTTTGCTAAGAATACTGATAAAAAGTAGGACATGACTGAAAACAACTGAACAATAACTTCTTGATTCCAAGTCCCTCGGTACCTTTCCATTGCTGCAAGCAGACTCCCTCCCCTGCACCCACATGGATCCTCATTCTGGCCTCTGGGGCCAGGTAGAACAAGCCTCCTCTGTCTTCCACATAACAGCTCTTCAAATACTTGAAGATAGTGAACATTCTTCCTAAGACATCTCTTCTCTAGCCTAGACATCTCTGGTTCCATCACCTGATGTTTGTAGCTGAAATCTTCCCTAATCTCTTTTTCATTCTAGTTAAATTCTGGCTGTTCTCTACCTTGCTAGAATCCTTCCTAAGAGATGGCAGTCAGTGCTTGCCATTTTATCCACTGCTATCTAGTCATGGTGAAGTGGGTTTATCTTTGTATATTGTTTATGGCATGTATATGAGCCTAGAGTACAGAAACTCTGTGTGTGTATGTATGTGTGTGTGTGTGTGTGTGTGTGTGTGTGTGTGTGTGTGTGATGGAGCTCACTGTAGATAAGGAATAGTTCTGTGCATGTGCACATATACATAATGGAGGAGAGAGGCTAATATAAAAAAGTTGTGTCTGTTTTTGAGAACATTGAATTTTAATCAAGCCTTGTTTGTGTGTATGTACTTAAAGGAGAGAGAGAGCTAGGAGAGAGAGAGACAGACAGAGAGAGAGAGAGAGAGAGAGACAGAGAGAGAGAGAGAGAGAGAGAGAGAGAGAGAGAGAGACAGAGAGAGAGAGAGAGAGAGAGAGAGAGAGAGAGAGAGAGACAGAGACAGAGACAGAGACAGAGACAGAATCAGAGAGACAAAGACAGAGACAGAGACAGAGACAGAAAGAGACAGAGACAGAAAAAGGAGGGGAGGGGAGGTTGAGTGCATAATGTAATAGAGAATGATGTATATGCATATGTATGTGTACATGCATACATGCATAGCATGCATACATGCAGCCCAGAAAGAGAACTTCAGCTGGAAAATGGACACCTTTCCCCTTGGCTTCCCAAAGGGCTGGCTGAAAGCTTGGCACTCTCCTTCCTCCTCCTGGGTGGCAGCATCCCCAGCTAAGTTAACACTGCCCTGAAGAAAATCTGCGGTGAGTCCCTTAAAATTATCATGTCTTTGAGGACAGGGGACATGGTGCTGGCAGCAAGGCTCTTTCTGCAGGAGCATCTGAACAATCAGGCTTTCTTCCTTTTTCTGCCAGTCTCCACTGTGGCCGATGTGGGGGTGGGGGGGCATCACTCTGACATGGCCCCTGCCACTAATTGGGCCCAGCTAATGGGCCTCCTGATGGAACTTCATTTTCCATCCTTCCAAACGCCCATCAGGTCAGTGCTGAGATTCAGAAGAAAGGCCGGGGGCGATAACAGAGGACTGGGCCATTGCAAAGCAGCTGTCTTCTTGAAGGAGAGGGAGGGGGTGCCGAGAAGGCCCAGCTGGCTCAGGGGACCCTGGGTGGAGAAGGCATGTGGCCTCTGGGTTTGCACATCTCTGGTAGGGTCTCATTTGGAGCCAGCCAGGGATGCCCTTGGAGATTGGTGAACATCAGGGATATTCATGCGGACATGAGGAGGCAGATGTTGAGAGAATTTAAAAATAAAGTGAACTTATACACTCTTTAGCTCTCAATAAGTGTCTGGTCACTCTTGCCTAAATGCAGAGATTCTGCCTTTTTACAGATGCCTCTGACCAGGAGGTGAGGGGAAAGGCTTGAGATAGTTCCACTGGAGAAGAGGATGTCCCAGTTCCATATACATTTCTGGACCTGTTTCTAGACTCAGTGTCCTGACACCCTAGTTTCATCTTCTTGCCCATGGCTTGTTTGGGTAAAGTGATTCCCAAATTCAATAACATATAATCTTTTTTTCCCCTGAGGCAATTGGGGTTAAGTGATTTGCCCAGGGTCACACAGCTAGGAAGTGTTAAGTGTCTGAGGTCAAATTTGAACTCAGGTCCTCCTGACTTCAGGGCTGGTGCTCTATCCACTGCGCCACCTAGCTGCCCCTAACAACATATAATCTGTGCCAGGCTTTGTGCCAGGCTCAGCAAGAGATACTAAGGACACAGACTAAAATGAAGCCATCTTTGCCCCAAGGGAATTGCATTCTATTGAACTGTTCAAGCTCTCCTGGGTCATGATTGAGGACCAGACCCCCCAGAGTACATCTCAGATGGGGCTAGGGAAAGAGTTTGAGGTGGGCATCGGGAGAACTGGGTTTCTTCCCAGGACCTAAGACAAATCCATTTTCTGTGGGGCTCCATATCTCCTATAAAATATGGATTGTTTTACTGAATAATATAAATTATAATGAGCATATAGCACCTTAAAGTTTGCAAATCACTTCACAGGTATTAATCTCATTTAATCCTCACAACAACCCTGGGAAGTAGGTGCTATTATTATCTCCATTTATACATAGATGCAGAAACTGAAGCTGAGAGGGGCTAAGTGATTTACCCTGAGGCAGAATTCAAAGTAATAATCTTTTTGCCTTCCAATCTACAGCTAACTATTGTACCTCCTAGCTGTAGCCTGTAGTTTAGGACAGATTGAGACTTTTCCTCCAACCTTTCCAGCTGTATGTCCCACTATTCCCTTTAAATTGTATACATTTCAGTCAAACTGGACCACGCGGCATCGCCCATTGTTTCCCTGATTTCTCCTGATCCTTGCCTTTGTGGATCCTATTTCCAAGGGTGGAGGAGATTCTTCATACATCCCCCTGTTGAAGTACCTCTCCCTTTGTGTATAGATCTCCAGTGCCTACCTACAGAATAAGGAACTGTTTTTCTTTAAGTAGTTGGATATTTTAGTTCCATCAAGGCCCAAGGGTCCACCTCCTCCTCCAGGAACCTTCTTTCACCTTTCACCCTCTCCCTTCCCCATCTGAAAGAGATTCCTGCCCTCTTGGGCACAGAACTCATCTCACTTTTATAGACTCCCCCTCTACTAGGGTAATTGGTCTTTGTCATGTCAGCCCTATTGTAGAACACTGAATAAAAAAAATCATAGCCACATCCCCCTTCTTTGCCATTAGGACTGGAAATTGAGTTTTTAAAAAAGAGCTCCCCAAAACCTCAGAGCTCCAATCACCTTTACATTCCACTGTGCCATAAACTCCAGGTTCATTATCTTGATCCTTGCTAGGATAATTCCCCCTCAGTTAGAGTATTGCCCCTCGCCTTGGGCCTCCTGCTCTTGACCTTCTTATCTTGACCCTTATCCTGTCAGGATTAAGTTATGATCCTTTCCCAGAATTATGGCTTGTCCATCCTCTCAGTGTTATCTGCCTTTGTTTCCCCTATAAGATTGTATTCTCAGGTTATGCATTCTGTTCGCAAACCCTACTAGCTAAAACCTTATATAAATTCCCTGCCTGGGTTTATCTGAGCCAAATGCTTTGGACAAGAGTCCCATTTTGTCGGCTAGCTTAAACTCTCCACATTAAAGTTTAAAATCCAAACTCTGTCTGCCTCAGTTTCTCTGGTATGACACTATTAGACTCAAAACTGTTCCGGAGCAGGGCCCTTCTCATTTGTTTCATCTTTGCCATCTTTGACATTGGATAATAGCTAGTTTTTTGGACTGGGAGTCAGCTTAAAATCCAGCCCCCAATACTTCATGACTGTGTGACCTTGAGGAGGTCACCTAACTTCTCTGAAGCTTCCCATCTGCAAAATGTGAATGGTAATATATTCTTACAGGCAATACCTATCTCACAGGGTTGTTGTGGAGATCAGATGAGGCAATGTATGTAAAGGAGTTTTGCAAACTCTTGACTGTTATAATTAATAATAGTTACTATTATCTAATAATTACATCAATAATAGTATTATTAATAATACTAGATATTGTAATGGTATATTATATTATCTAATAATAATAATCTAATAATATTATTAGCTATTAGAAAGGAACCTTGTTATATATATAATATATGATAGGGGACATGCAGTCTATATATATATGCAGAGTACATGTATAGATATACATTAATTTATATGTATGCACACATATTATAGCTGCATGTAACATGTACACATGCCACTCCTTTTACTTCAGTGTTTGAGCCAACTGGAGTCAGGCATTTGGTTTGGTATCACGTGGATGTATTACATACATAAGCTAACAATCAGACTAGCAGCTCCTTGAAGGGAGGGACCATAACTTCCTCTTCTCTTCTAATCCCACTCTGTCCCTTAACAACAGTGTATACCATGGGATTAAGTGTGTGTTCCTTGCTTAGGCAGGAGCTGGATAATTGACTGATTGATCCGGATGCTTTGTGTCATGGATTTGGATGATTGATGGAGTGTGTGTTTCTGTATGTGTGTGTGTGTACATAGGTACATATACATATACACATAGATATATGTGTATATTTGTATAATGTGTGTATCTTAGCTAGGTGACACAGTAGATAGAGAATTGGGTCTGGAGTCAAGAATACCTGAGTTCAAATCCAGCCTCAGAAATTTACTAGCTGTGGGATCCTATGCAAATGACTTAACTCTGTCTGCCTCAGTTTTATCATCTGTGAAATGAGCTTGAGAAGGAAATGACAGACCATTGCAATACTTTTGCCAAGAAAATCCCAAATGGGGTCAAGAAGAGTCAGATATGACTAAAAAAAAATAGAAAAAGAGATATAGATACACACATACATATACATTTAAACATATACAGATATACACATGCACAAATATATACACATTATTATATATATTCATTAATATTTACATATAAATAGAAATAGAAAGACAGATATAGGTATATAACTTTTAGAAAAGCTCTTCTTCTACCAAAGCAGACTGGCATTTTATCTATAATTTATAGCCTTAAAAAAGTATCTAGTCACCCAGCTTCTTAAACTGTGCATCATGACCTCACATGGAGTCTCATAATTGAATGTGGGAGGTGTGAAATTATGATTTATTATCAATAAATGTTTGCTCTGTATACCTATTTTACATACCTGTATACACAGAGTCATGTAAAAATTTATTGGGCAAAAAGGGATCTTTAATGGAGAAAGTTTAAGAAGCCTTGGATGGAAGCATTAAGAGGTGGATTTGTTCACAATGAACAAAGATAAATCTTGAACACGGGCCAGCTCTCTATTGCTTGGGTCAAACTCAAATTAAAACAGGGCCAGTAAACTGTCCCAAAGGCTTCCTCATCCTATAATAACTTAGAAAACTATGTGTTAACATTATCTATGTTTTGTTGTATTTTTATTTATCTTGTTAGGTATTTTCCAATTCCATTTTAATCTGGTTCTCACCAGTTGTGGATGTCAGGACCTGTAAGACCTGGTATTCAACACCTCTATCCTATGTCACATTGTCTCTATCAGTGCTTAATGACTAGAATCTCTAAACTTCTAGGGATTTATGACCCTGCTCTCCATGACAGTGATATTTCTGGACTTCAAAAAATATTCTTTATGGGGAAGGAGATATCTTTGGGCTTGTTTGTGAGGAACCTTGGTGTCATTTATAGAGTCTGTCAATGTCTGTAACATTAGAATCCTCTCTTCTGTTATCTAGAAATAATTCCAAAGGGCTTTGGAAGTAAGTTTAGGAGCTACTTTGCTGTGTTTCCCCTTATATAAACACAAGGCTTTGCCCTGACTTCTTTTCATGGGAAGAGAAGGGGATGGAGAACTCAAGAGCCTTTGCAAATTACATTGCCCTAAAAGTGGGATTTAGGGCCCCAGAGGAGTTAAGAAAGGCTCCAACTTTGGTTGTTTTTCCTAGTTTGAAGTCAGAGATGAATAATGTTGAGTGGGCCCTGTAGACACCAGGCCTTTCCACAGGTTAGTTAGTAGCTTGCTTGGGCAACCAAGACCCCAGCTGTCAGCAGACTTGACAACTGAGGTTAAAAGGGGCCAAAGAGAAAGAACAACTTGAAATCTCTCACCCCCTCTGGCTTTCCTCAGATGCTTCCTGTTTATTGCTCCAATTCTGAGTGATTTTCCCTCTAGGAAACTGCAAGCTTTTTTCAGCAAGAGGTCTTTGGCTATAAAATCACATGAGCCCAGAGCCCACTGTCCAATAGCGGAATGGGCTTCCTTGGAAGGTAGGGGGTTCTTTCTCATTGTAAGTCTTCCAGCAGAGGCTGGAGGACCTCTTTTTGGTGTGTGAGAGCATTTATATAAAGCATCTGCAAACCTTAAAGTATTCTATGTATACCATTTGTTATTATCTTTAATGATTTGGTATGGACTCTGAAATCTCTTCCAACTCTGAGATTCTGAGATTCTGTGAGTAAGTGTATCCTTAAGAGAGCTTAAAACCAAAAACCGTTCTGAAGATGGGAAACCATTTCCAGGGCAAGTAGAAAATTAATCCACAGAATTTCCAATCCTCTCCTCCTTTGCAATGCTGTGCTCATTAAATGCTGGACGGAATAAGCTGTAACTTCACACACTGTCCAAACATCTGGGTGAACGGTAAAATCATTTCATCTATCATCCAGATGTGTGGGCTATGACACAAAGCACCTGGATCAACTTATCAATTATCTAACACCTGCCTGAGCAAGGAACACATACTGGATCCCATGGTATACCTTATGATGGGGCATATGTGTGGTTAGAAGAAAAGCTCCCTTCAAGGAGCTGATAATCCACTTGTTAGCTTATGTATCATGAAACATTTCCTTGATGCCAAATTAAATTGGATCAAACACTGAGATAAGAAGCTGGTGATGGTTTAGCTTATCCTCTCATTGTTTCGGCAGAAGGCTGCCAAAGACAAAGTTGACAGGGTTTAGCTATGAAATACAGGTAGCTCTCATTTGGGCAGCCTCCCTCCAATCCCACAGAGTGCTCTCTTCATATCCTACATGTGGTCATTAAAAAAAGCCTCTGAACTAGTCATGCCTGAAATATTGATCAATAAATCATTTTGATGAATGTTTGCACGACCAATCTGTTTCCTTAACATATTCCCATACTATATATAGTTAAACTTTGTCCTCTTTCTTTTGAAAATATTTTTTTTTAAAAAAACTCTAAATACTCATTACAGAGGGTGAGGTAGTTCTGTGAATAGAATAGCAGACTTGGAGTCAGGAATTCAGATCCTGCCTCAGACACATACTATGTCTAGTCACTTAACTGCTCCCTGCCTCAATTTCCTCTTTTGTTACATGGGAATAGAATTAGCAACTACCTCTCAGGATTGTTATGAAGATCAAATGAGATAACATTGAAAATACTTTGTCAATCTTAAAGATATATGTACACATATACATATATACATACATATGTATACACTAGCTATTTCTCCTCTTTCTCCTCATCCTCCTTCTCTATTATTAATCGTTATTGTTATTATTATTTCCAAGTTCCACATCTATCTCTTCACTCATTGATTGTCTCTCTTTTTAAGGGGAGAATGGACACGTCAGATATTAGACTTCCTTCTCTTGGCTCTAGAGGCTAGAGCTAGAATAAAACACTGACTCTGCAGTCAGAATACCTGGGTTCAAATCTCATTTCTTACACTTACTACTTTACTAATCAAACCTCAGGCCTCTATTTCCTCATTTGTTAAAAATAGGGGGTGACTATTGACTTTTTTTCGAGCTTTAAGTAGGTGATTAGGAGGTGAAACTACAGGAAGGAAACTTTGGAGAAAGAACTTCCCAATAGAGCTGTCTGGCAGTGGGATCTCCTGCTTTTGATGGTGGAGACTTCCCTGTCACTTGGCATGTTCAAACACAGAATGGATCACTATGTCTCTCTCAGGGATCTTTAGTCCAGAGTGATCTGCCCAAGAGGAGAGTGAGCTTCCTCAGGAGGTGATAGGTTTCACTTTGCTGAAAGTTTTCAAGCAAATGCTGCACAGCCACTTGTCCAGTAGGTGAGACCATTTTTGCAAAGTGCTCTGCAAACCATCTGGGAGATTTGCTCATGTGGCAGGGAATTAAACTAAGTGACCTCTTGGATCTCTTCTAGTTCTGTGAAGAAAATCTACATCTTATCTGACTGAAATTGCTGAAAAGAAACTTTCTTCGAGATAAAGGAATAGAACTATCTCCTTTCTGTTGAAAGAGTCAGGATATCTATGATTTGATGGGGGATTATTATTTGTGGTTCAGTCGTTTCAGCTATGTTTGACACTTTGTAACCCCATTTGGGGTTTTCTTTGCAAAGATACTGGGGTGGTTGACCATTTCCTTCTCCAACTCATTTAGCAGATGAGGAAACTAAGACAAAAAGAGTTAAGTGACTTGTCCAGAGTCACTCAGCTAGCAAGTGTCTGAGGTCAAATTTGAATTTAGGAAGATGAGTCTTTCTGATTCCAGACCCAGGTTTCTATCTACTGTACCTAGTGATTTCACCTATCATGTTTGTATACTTTAGCAAGTATTTTCCCCTCTTTCCTCAGAGGAGAGAACCATCTGGTAGCTCTTAGTGAGAACTTAGTCTCATGAGCATCCCTCAACTCATTTCATTTTCCAGCAGCCCTGGAGGTGATAAAGGGTGCTGAATCCATGCTTTTTGAAGCCAGGTGAAGGAATTGAGGATGTTTACCCAGAGGCAACTGGGTGGTATAGTATATAGTGGGGTGGCTCTTAAGCCAGTAAGATCAGAATTCAAATTTGGTCTCAGACATCAGAAATGTGACTCTGGATAAGACAAGTGTCTTTGCTGCCTCAGTTTCCTAAACCACAAAATGGGGATCATAATAGCACCTGCTTCTATGGTTATTGTTAAAATTAAATGAGATATTTGTAAAGCACTTAGTACAGTGCCTTGCACATAGTAGGTGCTGTATAAATGCTTATTACTCTTTCCTCTTATGAGATTATAAAACTCGGGGGGAGGTAGTTGAATTTGAGTATTTGGAAGACTGTCATATGAAAGAAGTATTATTTTTGGCCCTATGGTACAGAATGTTTCTGAAGTGTACGCTTGGTATCAGAAAAAAAAAAAAACTTCCTGAGCATTAGGTCTGTGCAAACTTGGACTGGGCTTTCTGGGAAGATTGTTAGTTCTCCCTCAATGGAGGTTTTTCAAATAGACCTATTCCTCAAGTATATTATTGTTTAGGTGTGGGTCAGACTAGATGGCTGCTGAGATCCCTTCCTGTTGTAAAGCCCATGATTCTGTTAGAGATAGGTAGAACTGGAGTCTTTATTAGTTCCATTTTGGAGATGAGAAAGCCAAGGTTCATGTCTGGGATCATATAGTCAGAGGAAAGGGGGCAGGATGGAAGTGCAGATGCCTCTGGGATCTGGGTGAGTTTGAAGACAGCAGAGAATGTGGGCATGCTGGCCTTTCAAACAGGCTCAAAGCTCAAAAGAACGCTCATTGCCATTGCACATTGGCATATTACCTCATGGACTTGAGCAAACAAATCAAAATAAATCCACACTTCGTCTAAGTGCCTGTAAATCATCCATGCCCAAGCAGAAAGCCAGGACTTCTAAACCCAGTGACATCTTAACCACACTATGTGGCTTGACCTACTTATAAGAAGTTAACTAGCACCGACCTGGGTTTGCACCCCAGAGCCAACCTGTGTGACCATTAACAAGGTACATAAATTCTCAGAATCTCAGTTTTCCCCATCTGTAAAAAATACATATTACTTAAGTGATACAAAATGATAAAAATACATAATAAACATTAAAGTAGAAATTAGGGCGGTTAGTTCATCATCCTAATGACTTGGGAAATATGCATTTCTCAGAGGGGTCTGGACTGACTGAGAAACTTTGAGAAGCACGGATCAACAGGTCTGATGCTCACTTCTTTTCCTCTCATTAGTAGGGGATTGGTTCCTTCCCTCTCAGGGCAAAGAACATGAAGGGTTCTGTCCATCTCCTTCTCTCTCTGCTTACACTGTTAATGCTTCAGCTCCCGGGCCGTGGACTTTTCTCCCAATTATCCAGCTCTTGGGAGCTCCTCTGCTCAAGCTTGGGCCCCAGCCCCAATACATTTGCATGCCATTAACCATGATGCTCAGCATTATGGATTCATACTTAATTTTTGTACTTTTTGGAGGCAATTTGAACCTAATTAAAACCTCTTCCTCCAAGAATCTGACATGTTCTCTAAAGGGGGGGGGATGGGATGCACACAAATGAAATGTATCTATACCCCACCCTCTTTCAACCACTGGCACTTATTACCATTTCAACCTCTATTAATCTTATTCTCCTTCTGTCTTGGAAAAAAAGGTCTTTCTTTCCTCTGTAATGGTTTCCAGTCTTTCTGTGAACATTTCCTGTTATGAAGGTACCATCTTTGTCTCCAGGTGCCTTTTCTTGAGAATAAAGGCTGTGGGGGGAAGCTTTAGGGGTACTTTTCCCAACCCAGTTCATGCAAGAATCTTGTTTGACTGATCGAGGACCCATTCTCAAAACTTCTTGCCTCTTTCCCAATAACCAATTCAGGCCAGATCTCTGTATCCCTTTCAGGAATTCATTTTTTTTTTCAGGAATACACAGAATCCACATATCAGGAGTTATAGGAACTCACATCCAAGGGTCAGAAAGGTATGTATTCTATAGCACCATAAAGGGAGGTTCTCTAAGTTACACAGTAGTGCTGAAATTCTCCATCTCCAAACTTGTCCTGGGTTTCATGTTTCAAACACTTGTCTAACAACACCTATGTGTGACAAGGAACTAGACTCAGAATCAGAGCACAGGCATTAATGTGTCTCCAGTGCTCCTTCTTACAAGTAACTGCTGTTTTTGCTGTTTATTCTTTCACTTGTGTAACCCTGTGGATTCTTCTTAGTTCATGGGGTTTGCCATGGACTGGATGGCAAAGATACTGGAATGGTTTGCCATTAGCTTCTCCAGTGGATTAAGGCAAATAGAGGTTGTAACTTTCTCAGGGTCACAAATCTAATTAGTATCTGAGGCTGGATTTGAATTCAGATCTTCCTGACTCTAGCCCAGCGCTCCATCTACTGAACCACCTACCTTGACAGTGAATATTGGTCTGAAAGTCGGGAAAACTTAGATTCAAATCCTGCCTCAGATATTTACTAGGTTTGTCATCCTGGGCAAAGACTTCTCTGAACCTTAATTTGTTCATCTGAAAAATGAGAGGATTGAACTTGAAGGTTTCTAAGATCTTTTTCTGTTTCAAATCTTTGATACTATGAGTGGGAAGGGAAAAGTCAGTGAGGGAGAGATTGAGGCTATAGTGTTCCACGTGTCCTAAGTGTTTGACTCTGGACAATTTGCTTAATTTTTCTAAACCTCAGTGCTCTTATCTATAAAATGGGGATAATAACAGTTTCCCAGCAGAGTTATTGTGAGAATCAAATGAACTAATATATGTCAAATACTTTGCAAAACTTCAAAGTGACATATAACTGTCAGTTATTATTCTGAACATGTATCCTAATTATGTTGTTTCAGCTTCTGCTCCCTTCCTACCACATACTTGTATCTTCACGCTTCTTTCTGTCTTTGCAAACTTGACAGCCTGCTTGACTAACTGCTCTTATGTGGCAGATTTTGACTCCATGTAGTAGCTCTGCTTTCTCCTCTCAAACATCTTCTATGTTGGAGTAGGGGAAGGAATGTATCTTGTTTGTTGATGTAGATGTGTTTGTGCTGTTGATACTTAGGGTGAAATGACACTGGAAATGGAAATCATTGGTAGTTATATTTGTAAAGGTACTGGCTATCCAACCATACGAGGGAGAACCCTTTTCTAGTGGAGATGGGGTGGGGGAAAGGGATGTGAATCAACCCAAGAATTTAATTTAGAAAAGGATTTTCAGGGCATTGACATATGTGAAAGGTTGGATTGGCCTGATCAGGTACTTTTCTGGTCCAGAAAACATAGCACTATTAAAGGTTGACTTTGGAGATTGTTGGGAGGGAATGGATAGAGTAACCCAATGCAGAACACTGAAGACACTTTGCCAGATGAACAAAAAGCTGAAACTGAGGATAATCAACACAGAAAGTCTGGTTCCCTTAGTTTTATATGTGAATATAAGTGGAGAACATATGATTTCTTTCTGTTCTTTTTCACTAGGCATTAGAATCAGCTGGACCAAGGTAGACAAAGGCAGCTTTTGGAATTCTCTCTGGGTGTTCCAGGATCTAGGGCAGTGGGAGGATCTCCAGCCAGGGCAATCAATCTGTAGTGGCTTCTCATCACTCTATTCTGTTCTAGTCGACATTTTTATTACAGACTTGGATGAAGGATTGTTTCATTCTTTGTACTTTGTATTCCCAGTGCCTAGCATGGTGCTGTCATAGTCAGGCTCATTGGTGGATTGTTAATAATAAATACTTGTTTATGAATTGACTAATTGATCAAGTATAAAAGGCATAATTGATGCAAAGGACTGCAAAAGGACATCAAGGTAAAGTGGATGGCTAAGATGTTGGATGTCATAATTGGGATCCCTAAATATTTTCAGAGGCTGAAATGATGGTAGAATCAAAGATGAAATTTAAAAAAGATAAATACAAAGTCTTACTCTTTGAGTGAAAAAACCTACAGAAGTACAGGAGTGTTTTATAGAGACAGACTTAAAGGTTGTACTAGATTGTAAACTCATTTGGACCCAGAGGAATGTCATGGAGGCCTCATGATGAGAAGGATTTAAAATTTAAATGCTTCTCTATTCCCTTGAGCTCCCTATAAGAACCTGCAAATCACATGAGCCAGAGCTTTTTGGATCTAGGTTTTCTGGACCTAAGTCCGGTGCTTTTTTATTTTTTTACACACTTTGTAGACATAACTACTTCTGAAAAATTAAAACACAACAAAACCAGCACCTGAACAGGTTAAAGAGACTGAGTTTGTATCCTAAAGTTAATAATTGCTATCTGTGTGACCATAGACAATAGTGAAATAAAGTTGAGACGAAGGGGGAAATATTCATTAATTACCTACTATGTGCCATACATTATGCTAAGTGCTTTATAGATATTATTTCGTCTGATCCTCACAAGATCCTCGAGAAGTAGGTGTGAAAGAACACTAGATTTGGCTTTGTTTATTTGTTTGTTTTTTATGCACAAAATTTTAAAAACATATTTCCATATTGGTCATGAAAAAAAATCAAAACGAAAGGGAAAAAACCACAAGAAAGAAAAAGCAAGCAAACAAATAAATTAAAAAGTGAAAATAGTATGCTTTGATCTGCATTTAGTCTTGATAGTTCTCTCTCTGGATGCAGATGGCATTTTCCATCTCAAGTCTCTTGGAATTGTCTCGAATTGCTATGAAGAGCGAAGTCTATCATAGTTGATCATCACACAATCTTGCTATTGCTGTGTACAATGCTCTTCTCGCTTCTGCTCATGTCATTCAGCATCAATTCATGTAGGTCTTTTCCAGGCTTTCCTGAAATCAGCCTGCTCATGATTTCTTATAGAACAAACAATATTTCATTACATTCATATACCATAACTTGTTCAGCTATTCCCCAATTGATGGGCATCCACTCAATTTCCAGTTGCTTGCCATTACAAAAAGAACTACTACAAATATTTTTGTACACATGAATCCTTTCCCCTCTGTTTTGATCTCTTTGAGATACAGACACAGTTAATGACACTACTGAAATAAAAGGTATACACAATTTTTTAGTTTTTAGTTTTTTCTTACGTAGTTTCAAATTGCTCTCCAGAATGTCTGGATCAATTCACAACTCCACCATCCATGCATTAGTGTCCCTGTTTTCTCACATCCCTCCCTCTGAGCATCAGTTTCCCCCCTGTAACATTCAGCAGTTGTTCAAGGTTTCTCTGAAACAGTATCTTTCATAATTTAAAAAACAAAATAGTACTGCATTGTGTTCATGAAGAGAAATGTGAAGTGCTAAGCTTTCCACTTTTGAAAGTATTTCTTTTTTAAAAAGCATTTACTGGGGCAGCTAGGTGGCACAGTGCATAGAGCACCAGCCCTGAAGTCAGGAGGACCTGAGTTCAAATTTGGTCACAGACATTTAGCATTCCCTAGCTGTGTGACCCTGGGCAAGTCACTTAACCCCAATTGCCTCAGCAAAAAGCAAAAAAATAAAAAGCATTTACTAAGTACCTGTTATTTGCTGGGAGCATAGTTGTTAAGAAATTTACATATCTCTTGTTGGATCCTTACAGCAATCCTGAGAGGTAGGTGCTATTATTATTCCCATTTTACAGTTGAAGCAACTGAGACAAACTTGTCCACAGTCACACAGTTGGTAAATGTCTGAGACTGGATTTGAACTCAGATCTTTCTAATGTCTGGACCAGTGATCTATCCATTATGCCATTCAGCTGCCTCTGTGCAAGCAGAACCTTGGATGAACACTTATTGGAAAGGTCATTCTTCTCTCCACTCACATGGCTACGATTCTAGTGCAAGCCTTCCACACTATAGTGGAGATAGAGTGGGTACTGTTACCTTCATTTGACAGAAGAGTAAACTGAGGGTCTAGAGAAAGGAAGTGAATCTTTGAAGGTCACACAAGCCGATCTATGTCAAATCTGGGATTAGAATTCTGGCATCTCAATCCCTAATTCAAAGGCATTCCCCTGATTTACTAGAGTAATCTGTGAAAGATTAGTGATTTCATCAGAATGGGGAGTTTCTGGTGTGAGAATTAATTTCATCAATGCAGATTACACCTCACCTATGTCTATAAGATCATGTTTTTAGAGCTGGAAGAAATCACTGTTACTCTGATTTCATTGATGAAAAAACTGTTTCAATATATTTACTTGCCCACAGTCACATAGTAACTAGCACAGGCAGGATTTGAGTCCCAGTCTCCTGACTCCAAATATAACATTCTTTCCTTTTGCTTTGCTTTCCTTGCCTTCCCTTCTCTTGTTAGGGGGCCCCTTTACTATTCCCTTATAACATAAAAAGTTGTCTGAGGTACTTAGAATTAAATAGCTTGCCTAGGGCCATGTAATAAGAATTTTATTGTGGCTCAGGGGTGCCTGACTCTTCCTAACCCCATTTGGTGTTCTCTTGGCAAAGATACTGGAGTGATTTGCCATCTCCTTTTCCATCTCATTTTACAATTGGGGAAACTGTGGCAAACAGGTTTAAGTGACTTGCTCAGGGTCACATAATCAGTAAGTGTCTGAGACCAAATTTGAACTCAGAAAGGCCACTGCAGGCTGGATGCTCTGTGCACTGCACCACCTACCTGCCCCACTAAAAGATGGAGTTGGAATTTGAACTGAGATCTTCCTAACTCCAAGCCCACAGCATTCTAGCTCCACCATAACCATCTCCACCAGAGGAAATGCCATGACCCATTGTCCAAGAACCCATACCAGTTCCTAGTGATCCCATCTAACAAAGCAAGGCTTGGGCAGATGGTCTTGACCCAGCCCTTGTGGTCTCAGATCATTCCATCTGCAAGCTTCAGTGTTCACTTTGAGCTGCTAAATCCCCTTTCTAGAGAGAAACCACCCCAACAAAGAGAAATAGATCCATCCCTTCCCACTCTGTGCCCTTTGCAAAGAAACAAAAGCCATCCCCTGCCATGTGAAAATGTCACAAGAGATTTGCATTTTGAACACACAGGTTCCACAAAGGACTGCAGTGTATTGACTAAGGTCTTTGACTTGAGCTTTCCATTAGCTGTGAGTCCTCTCACACTGAGACTTTTGCAGAAAATCGTTTAATGTTTCCTCTATATTTAAGGAAAGCTCCAAGGGCCCATTGGCTTGGCCCAGCTACCCATGACTCTGAAGTTGAGTGCACTACCTGGTGGAAAAAATGGCCAGCCTTGCTCTTAACTGAACTCCATGGAATGTTTCTGCCCAGGGTCTGCCTAACTATATTTAGGACTTGCCGCTTGGTTTGAATTTCTTTCTTACCTACATTATTAAGGTCACTTTGAGTGGCTGGATGGCTTCCTGGGCCTAGCAAGCAGTGGGGAGCAAGCTGTGTCCTGATGAATAATGAATGTGGGTGCCAACAGGTTTGTAATTCATAAACGCTTGTGACAGTTGTCTGTCGGAAGGAGGGAGAGAGGCTCTGGGAAGGGAAACTCAGCGGGCCCCCTGTCTCCTTATTCTTCATCATTATAGTTCTCGCCAGTGCTGCCCCTTCCTATCAATTCCCATGGCCGCCACCCTTGTCCAGTCTCCTAATTGCCTGTTGCCTGGAATACAGGCTCATCTAGCTTATGGGACTTATTGGAAAAAGGAGCTGATATTAACAGCCATAACAAGGTCTTTTTTTAATTGTTGTTATAAGGTATGAATGTCACTAAGAAGGCTTCCCGGGGTTGTGGAAAGAACACTGGATTTGGACTCAGAGACTCTGAGTTCATAGGGTTATAAATTTAAAGCTGGATGGAATAGTAGAGTCTGAACCTCTTGTTTTTACAGAGGAGGAATGACTTGCAAGGTCAAAGAGATTGCAAAATGGGAGAGCTAAGATAAGGTAGGAAGGAAATAAGTATTAAATATGCTTCTACTCTGTGCCAGGTACTGTGCTAAGTGCTTTTGATTCTCACAAAACCCTGGGAAATAGGAACTATTATTATCTCCATTTTACAGTTGAGGAAACTGAGGCAGACAGAAGTTAAATGACTTGCCTCGGTCTTGTAGCTAATAAGCAACTATACCTTAAAGAAAAGGATGGATTTGAACTCAGGTCTCCCTAACTCCAGACCCAGTGTCCTGTATAGTGTGGTACCACCTCGCTGCCTCAGTACAAAATGGCTTTGAAGTCCAGGGACCTATAGTCAAATCTCATCTCTGTGTGTGACTTTTGGTAAGTCATTTAACCACTCTAGGCTTCAGTTTCCTGGAAAATAGTTTGCTGTTTAGTCATTTTTTAACTATCTGACTTTTTATGACCCCATTTTGGATTTTCTTAGCAGAGATATTGAGGTGGTTGGCCATTTCCTTCTTCAGTTCATCTTCTAGATGAGGAAACTGAGGCAAACAGAATGAAATGACTTGTTCAGGGTCACATAACTGTGGTGTTAGATAACCTTCCTGGGCCTTAGCATCCTCATCTATAAAAATGAGAACTCTGAATTAGCTGGTTCCTTCAAGGTCTAGTTCTGTGATCCCCTGACTTGGAAGTCAGATTTCTTTTTACTCTACCACCCTTCCATCCAACTCAGCCTCATTTTTCCCAATTGTAAAATGGGATAATACAATAATTCTGGTGGGCCTTAATTCACAGAATTGTTATGACTCAAGCAAAATGCTATAGGTTAAGTGGTTTATAAACTTTAATATGCTATGATAATTATTATTTATTATTTTTTGTATGTCTGAGTCCTTATTTCAGTTAAAACATGGAACATTTAATGGTACATCTATTCATTCCTATTTCCCCCTCAGTACCTATTAATATAGTCCTGCACAGTCTGATTAAATGTTTGTGGATAAAATCCATGATGAATGGGTGAATGAATGAAGATAACAATAAATAGGCTCTCATTCCCACAAAGGACATTAGTTTACAAAAGTTTTCATTGATTTCACTTCATCCTCATATGAGCTCTTTGAATTAGAGGTGTGTATATTTGGGGGGGAAGGAAAGGAGGGACTTGTGCATAAGGGGGGGTATTATTATTTTTATAGATACATGGGAAACTTTGACTCAGAATAGGGCAGTTTCTTGCCTCAAGCCAGCTATTTAGTAGGTGGAATAACTGGAACTGGATCTCATGTTTAGGTTCCAAGCTTTTCTCCCCTGCTTTTTCCAAAATTCCCTGAGCTCCTGATATTTATTTGGACAACTCTACTCACAAACCCGCAGGGAACTAATGGCCTTCCCTTTCTGCTGCCATGACTACACTTGATTATTTATTTGCCTAGTAACTGCAGTTTATCAACTCCTGGATTCTGATTAAAATGCTTTCCAATCTGTTCCCTAAAGCCCACCCCTGGAATTTTATTCTCAAGAGAAATTTAGCAGGCAAGAAGGGATCCTATTCCCCTACTACACCAGGTCAGGATTGAGGAGAGGGTTATTCTATCTGAAGCCAGGGCTGTAACTAAGGTAGGATAACTAAATATTTGACTCAAAGTGTTGAGTTTAAAGGGTGCAATGGCACTTGCAGCATTTCATCAGGGGAGAAAAAAATTCCCAGAATTAGCACCTAATTAGCAGTAGTGGTTAAAATAGGAAGTTAACAGGTGGTAGGCATGGGTAAAGCTCCTGGCAGAGTTCCTTCTCTGTCCTACTCTGTTCTTATTCATTCACTAATTCTTCAATCATGCATGGCCTCCTCAGCAGTAGTCTCACCCTGGTACAGCTATTTTTCCCTTGCACCAAACTGAAGGTAGTTCCACACTATTTGCTTCACGAATAATTTGGGATATTTATTTTGGACACACAATTTCCTCATTACAGATATCCTCTCTTACTGTCCCCTCATCCCTATATCTCTGCATCTCTTCTGAGAACACAAGGTCATTATCAGGGTAGAAAACACTTAAGAAATAAAGAATTACAGGCTATCACAATTGACTCTTCAGAATTTATCTAGTTCAACTGAACCCAGAGCAGGAATCCCCTTTACAACAATATCTAGCCTTTTTTGAATATTTACAACCTTGGGAAGCTCATTACCTTCCAAGGCACCCCATTCTATTGTCAAATTGCTTTTCTTGTTAGCCATTTCTTCCTCATGTTGGGCTGGAGCTTTCCTCCCTGTAATTTGGGACCTATTGGTCCTAATTATGTCCCATGGAGGCCAAGCCCTCTATAATCATGAGGACACCAATGGTTTTATAGTACTCACTATGTGGAATTGTTCTGACCACTTTGGAAAGAACAGATTAGAAGGCAGAGAACCAGAATTCAAATCTCAGACTATTCAAACTACAAAATTACTACCCATTTGACTTTTGGTAAGTCATTTAACCACCCTGGGCCTCAGTTTCCTGGGAAATAGTTTGTTGTGTAGTCATTTTTCAGTAATCTGACCCCATTTGGAATTTTCTTGGCAGATATACTGAAGTGGTTGGCCATTTCCTTCTCCTGTTCATTTTATAGGTGAGAAAACTGAGGCAAACAGGGTAAAATGACTTGCTCAGGGTCACAGAGCTAAGTGTCTGATGCCAGATCTGAACTCAGGAGGATTAGTCTTCCTGACTCCAGCCTTAGCACTCTTAACTACTATTCCACCTAACTGACCGATTTAATAATATTTATTTGATATTTAATAATACCTAGAAAATAAGGGTTTGGGGATAGATGGCCTATAAAGACACTTCCAGCTCTAATCTATGATCCTTTGATAAATTTGTGGTGGGGGTGACAGAGGAGCCTGTTCACTCGACTTTTCTTCCTCTTTCTCATCTCCCCCCCCTTCCTCTGACCCTGAGGTCCAGTCACAGTTTCACACATTTTTTTGTTCTAGAGTCCTTGATATTTCAGTGACAGATTATAACAATCACACTTTACAATTTTTGCAGCACTTTGTACTTTTCAAAGCTCTTTTTCCATGAGCGTTTTCATCTGATCCTCACAATCACCCTATTAAGGACTTCTATCCTTCAAAAGATCCTTGATTCCCGGTTTATGGGCACTGCTCTGTATGTGCAGACCCTCTACCCCTTCACAGACGTCTTTGTGAGGTGCTCTGGCCAAATAATTAGTTCTACCAGAAGTTAACCCTCTAGTGACAAGGCTCTCAACACTTCGTTTGTCCAAGAATAATAGGCACATAGACCACTGATGGGCACATATTCAAAATCCTTCCAGTTCATTGGGATCTTCCAAAGTTTCACTCTCCCAACAATTCAATTCAATAAACATTAAATGCCTACTATGTACCAGGCACTGTGGTAAGTGCTGCACAGAGAATTAAGAATCCTCTACGATGCAAGGCTGCCCTATTATCAATTTAATTCAGCTTCCCAACCCTTTGTAATAATAATTAGTATTTACATAGTATTTTAAGATCTGCAAAGTGCTTTATAAATCTCTCATTTGATCCTCCCAACAACTCTGGGAAGCAGGTATTATTATCAACCCCATTTTACAGATGAGGAAACTGAGGCAGTGAGTAAATGTCTGAGGCTATATAATCTAGGGCTTTGTTCACTGTAATACCCCATTGCCATTATTAAAAATCTGCTTTGTTTTGACTGCTGTACTAATGACTAGAGACACAAAGAAACATGAAAACAGTTTCTACTCTGGTAGTGCTTACCTCCTAATTAGAACTCATTTTTCAGATGAAAAATAGAAAGGTGATCTTACTTGTCCCAGGTCACAATGACAGAATCTGCATTTTGACCCTAGTCTCCCTGGTCATACTTAAGGTTTACTAAATAGACAGTCTTCCCGCATCTCAGGTTTATTTTCTCTGGTTTACTTTGTGAGTACAGATGACCAGCAGAGCTTGTGGGAAAATATCCTTTCTCTGCCTGATGAGAACCTGAACCTATCATCTTGTTTTTCACTTGGAGCTATAGTAGCTGCTGGTTATCTGCACATCTGAGGTGGCTGCCTAGGAATTATGGATTGTTTCTCAAGATGATTGTGACAAGTCTCCCAATCGTCACAGCCTAAAATAAAGCATAATTCTACAAACAATTACACTGATGCTCTTTAATCCAGGGTTGGGACATCCTGCATACTGACTAGTCCCTAGTAGAGAGTTGGTGCAGAGTAGCTTGGAAGCATGAGCAGGTCCTAGAAACTAGTGAGGGACTCCACCATGCTGTGTGCAGTGGCAGATCTAACCCTGTGTATATATGTCTGTCTGATGGAACATTTTAAACCATCCCAAGAGGTTTAGACTTTGTCTTCAGAGTCCTGAGAAAGCAGAGGATACCTCTCCTCTCTATATATTTTTGGGTCATAGGAGAGAGTCAAGTCCTGGTCTGAGTTAGCAGTCTTTCAAACAGTAAATCTGTAAGAAATGTCTATTATGTGCCAGGCGCTACTCTTGGCATTGGAAGCACAAAGACAAAAATAAAGGCAGTTTTTATTCTCAAGAAGCCTACAGCCTAGTCAAGGGAGATTGTGTATGTGTATGTGTGTGTGTGTGTGTGTGTGTGTGTGTGTGTGTGTCTGTATCCACATATATAGCTATAGCTATAGATGTATATCTATATATATTTGTATATATATAAAGATGTATGTATATATATATATCCATACATAGATATAAGTATATATCTATATATGTTTCTATTAGTATATATAAATACATGTGTGTTTGTATATATCTATATCGATATCTATATATCCATACATAGATATAAGTGTAAATCTATATAAGTTTCTATGAGTATATATATAAATAGATGTGTATATATATATATATATCCATACATAGATATAAGTATATATCTATATGTGTTTCTGTTAGTATATATATAAATATGTGTGTTTGTATATATCTATATTGATATCTATATATCCATACATAGATATAAGTGTAAATCTATATACGTTTCTATGAGTATATATATATATAAATAGATGTATATATATAAATAGATATGTATATATATATCCATACATAGATATAAGTGTAACTCTATATATGTGCATGTATATATATATATATAAATAGATGTATATATACACATACATAAATATAAGTGTATATATATTTCTATGAGTATATATATAAATAGATGTGTGTATATGTATATATATATATCCATATGTAGATATAAGTATAAATCTATATATATGTATATATATAAAAATAGATGTATATATACACATACATAAATATAAGTGTATATATATGTTTCTATGAGTATATGTATATATAGATATAAGTTGAGATATATATTCACATATATAGCTATAGACATAGATATATATCTATATATGTTTGTATGTGTATTTATGTATATAGATAGATGTGTGTATATATTCATATATAGATATAGATGTATATTTATATATGTTATGTATATAGATAGATGTATCTATGAATGTTTACATATATGTCTGTACACAATATGTATGTGCACACATATGTATATACATTCATATAGATATTTTGTATAAATATAAACTTTTTCTAAAGCATATTTCATATAAATATATACAAAGTAGCAACAAAATGATTTAGGAGGAAAGGCTCTATCAGCTGGGAGCATCAGGAGCCTCATTTATAGTGCAACTTCAGTTAAGCCTGAGAGATGGGGTAATGAAGGAGTGCATGGAATATAGGAGATAGCTAAGGCACATGTGAAGGCATGGAGGTGAGAGTTGGAGTGTAATGTATAAAGAACAATAAGAAGGCTAGTTAGTATGGTTGGATTGCTCTCTGTGTGTGTGTATGTTCACATGCACACATAGGTGTGTTGGGAGGGTAGAGGTGTAATATGCAATAATATTGGAAACTAGGTCATTGAGTCATTTCAGTTGTGTCTGAATCTTCCTGAGCCCATTTTCAGTTTTCTTGGCAGAGATACTGGAGTGGTTTGCCATTTCCTTCTCTAGCTCATGTTACAGATGGGGAAACTGAGGCAAATGGGGTTAAATGACTTGTCCAAGGTCACACAGCCAGTAGGCCAGATTTGAAATTATTGAGATGAGTTCTGATTCTAAGCTTGGTGTTCTGTCTCCTAGTCTAGATTGTGGTAGACTTTAAATTCAAAACAGAAGAGTTTGTGTTTGGTCCTGAAGATGACAGTGAGCAGCTAGACTATAATGAATTGGCATAGGGTAGTGGGGGTGGAAAACATGCTTGTATTTGTGCTTTAGAAGAATCAATGTGTCAGCTCTGTTGTGGATGGATTGGAAAGGGGAGAGACTTGAGGCAGGGAGCCTATTTAGGAAGCTATTGGAATAGACTAGACAAGAAATGGTGAGTGTCTAAGGTAGGGTGGTGGGAATGTGAATGGTGAGAAGGGAAAGGATGAGCAGGGATATTGAAGGGAGAAACAACAGCATTTGGCAATTGAGTGGACTGGTCCAGGTTCCTCGGGAAGGCAGGTGACGATGAACTCTGGCCTCAGACTAGCCTGTCTGGACTCTTGTCTGAATCTATCAGAAAATTTATGATGCTCTTGCTGGATCTCTCTTCCTCTGTTCATTTCAATGCAGTTTAAAATCCACAACACAACATAAGTATAACTGAGACTGAGAAAGTTGCAGGAACCGAGATTTAGGGCTAGAAAGGAATTTAAAGGTCACTGAGTCCAATCCCCTCATTTTCCACATCAGAGAACCTAAAGTAACAGTGGCTTTCAAGATGTCACATAGCCAGTGAATGTCTGAGGTCACATTTGAACCCAGTTCTCCTTGATTCCAAGCCCAGTGCTCTATCCACTGCCAACTGAAAACTCTTGAATAGGTGGTTAGGGTGAGAGATGCTGGTGGTGGTGAGCTTCTTCAGGCTAAAAAAATGGAATATGAAGCAGATCCAGAACGTTATGCTACCAGTCACAAAGGGAGTGAAGAAAGGAGGCCAAGACTTCTTTATTAAATCCTTAAATATGCAAACTACCCTTTCCCTCTTGGAGCTAAAAAAAAGGAATTTAAGTAGAAATAAAGGCAAGTGCTGATTTTGCAGCAGGAAATATATTTCTGGGCATGGCTGCTGAAAGATATTGTACAGATGAAAAACAGATGGATTCCCAAAGGTTTGATGGATGCACTGAAGAAGAAAGTGGAATTGG
Organism: Myrmecobius fasciatus; assembly: GCA_023553655.1. Classification (NCBI taxonomy): domain Eukaryota; kingdom Metazoa; phylum Chordata; class Mammalia; order Dasyuromorphia; family Myrmecobiidae; genus Myrmecobius; species Myrmecobius fasciatus. Next base: position 38,105 of record JAJPUD010005976.1, on the reverse strand, counting down.
ATGCAGGAAGGAGGGCTGTATGTGGGGTGTGGGCTCATTTCCTAGAGCAGACACCATAGTGCAGTGAAAAAGGAAGGGAACACGTACAGAGGATGCTGTAAAGTTACAAATGACAAGATTTGGCTCCAACCTATCTCAAATCCCACTTTTGACACTGCTTTTGTGATCTATACTTAATATCTCTGGGCCTCAGTTTTTCCTAACTATAAAATGATGGGGTTAACCTAGATTAACTTCCAAGGGTCTTTTCTGCTGTATTTCTATGATACTATGATCCCTTTTAGTTGTAAAATCTATGATTCCATGGCTACTCATCAAAGGATTCCTCAAAGATGGACCCTAGCATTTCAAGGGTGGTTCCTTTGCCCCACAAACCCATTACTGATGACTGAGATTTTCATGCAAATTAGTTGTTGGGGATTGTTTGATCGTTTCAGTCAGGTTCTACTCTGTGACCCCATTTGGGGTTTTCTTGGCAAAGATACTGCAGTGATTTGCCATTTCTTTCTCCAGCTTGTTTTATAGATGAGGAAACTGAGGCAAACAGAGGTTAAGTAACACAGCTAGTAAATGAGGCTGGATTTGTACTTCAGCCTTCCTGACTCCAGCTTTGATGCTCTCTTGATTGCACCACTTAACTGCCTTGATTGGGAGTCACCAATGCTTGTGATTCGGGGTGGAATGGCATGTAGCTGTGGTTAAGTACTGGAAGAATTTTGGTGTGGAAAATGGGTTAGACTGGTCTTTTTTGGCCTCATTGGGCAGAAATACAAGCAGTGACTGGAAGCTGCAAAGAAACCCATTTTGGTTGGATGCCAATAAAACTTGCTGACGATGAGAGCTGTCCAGCATCTGAATGCGCTGCCTTGGGAGGTGGAGGGCTCCATTCCCTTAAGAAGTCTCCAGGTTGAGTTTGGATGGTGACCTGTTGGGTACATTACAGCAGAGATTCCTTACCTGTAAAAGTTGGACTAGATAGCCTCTGAAATCCCTTCCAACTCTCACATTCTGTGATTCATTAATTCAGTCCATTCCTTTTTCTGTTCATTTACTCAGAGTCCCAAACTTACCTTCCCCTAAAACATTCGCCTGTCTCTCTGGTGGCCCTTTATCCCGTATGCTGATAAGTTCTCCCCTTTCTATTTCACTCTCCCTTCCAACTATTGCCTGACCTTTGAGATGATATCTTCTGGTCTCCTGGCCCAGGCCTAGACAAAGACCCTTTTCTCTTTAGCTCATTCAAGTCAGAGATTGGGTTTTCAGAAAGAATTTTACTAGGGCATAAGGGAAATAAAGTGAAAGAAAGAGCAAGTTGTCAGAAATGATGAGTCATAGAGCCCTGGGTCCAGCCTAACATCTCCTTGACCTTGCCATGGGTACTGGCACAGCCTCTGAAGCTGCTTGGCTTTCAATCCTACCTGACCCGTGCCCTGACCTTTCTCAGCAGTTACCACACAAAATGTTCTATTCTATCCCTTTTTGCTCCAAACAGCATTGAGATCTGGACTCTCCCACAGCCACTGCCAGGACCCCTAGAGAATCTGGGATTTCTCTGTTCCTTATAATTCCCAGAATCCAAGCCCTTTCTTCCCCATCCCTTTATTGTTCCTCCCACTGAAATTCACCTTTTGGAAACTTCTACTAAATTTTAGTTCTTGGCCAGTAGTCAAGACTGAGTCTTTCTTGGACACCCAGTGGGCCCAATCACTATTCCTATCAATCTCATCTCAAATGCCAACTCTGCCCTTTCATTCTGCTCTCAAGGTACTGGTTCAGATCACCTGGAGCTAAGGCCAAAGAATTATAAGGTCATCGTTATGGCTGGAAAGAGCCTCAGGAACTGTTTAAAATATTCCCTCATTTTTATAAAGAAGCTGGGGCCAAGTGACTCATCCAACATAACACAAGTAACAAGTAGTAGAGCTGGGATTTGAAGTGAATTTCTATGAAACCACTGACCCCAAATCCAAAGCTCTTCTCATTCTACTATACTCCCTCAATTTTTTACTTATATTGGAATAATTAGCTTATGCATAGCATACAGTGTTAAGGACAAGATTCATCAACAGTAACAGAAAGGTCAGTCATTTAATTCTTTCATTCAACAACATTCAATAAATGAAATGGGAAAAGGGTCAAATTTTGTGTTAAACCTTCTGAGTTCAGTTTTAACCTCTGATACTTGGTCCTTGTGTGACCTTGAGCAAGTCAGTTCTACTTGTTTTTTGAAAGCAATGACTGTGTCTGTCTTTGTATCTCCAGGACTTAGCACAGTGCCTGGTACATAGTAAGCACATAATAAATGTTTGTTCATTTGTTAGCTTTAGTCCTTAGAGTATAAGATCTTAGAAAGACATCAGAATATTGATGGAATATTAGAGCTGACAAGAATTCTAGAATATAGAATTCAGAGCTAGGATGGACCTTGGAACATAGAATGACAAAATGGGGATTTTTCACATCATTGGGCCTCAGTTTTCTTTTACTCTTTAGGTAGTGCAGTGGATAGAGCACTGGCCTGGAGTCAGGAAGATTCATTTCCTTGAGTCAAGTCTGGCCTCAAACACTAGCTCTGTGACCTTGGGCAAATCACTTAATCCTGTTTGCCTCAGTTTCCTCATCTGGTAAATGAATTGGAGAAGAATGGTGAAACATTCCAGTATCTTTGCAAAGAAAACTACAAAGGGGTCACAAAGAGGCAGATTTGATTGAAATGACAAAATTCCTCTTCTGTCAAATAAGAGGGAGATTAAAGAAGTTTCTAAAGCCCCCTCTAGATCTTCCTGTGTCTTTATAAATAAAGCAGTAATCCAGATTGGACTCCAGATAGTTCCTTTATTTGTTGTTCTACTGAACTAGTAACCTTCGTATCTTACTTGGTCATGCTTTCTGGTCAAGGGGAATAGGTTGTCTTGGGAGATAATGAGTTTCCAGGCATTGTTTAAGCAAGACCCTTTGTTAAGGTGGTAGGAGTTGATTTTTTTTTCTCATTTGGGGGTGGGACTGTATGATTCCTGAAGTTCCTTTTATGATTGGGTATGATTCCTTGCTCTCTGTCAAAATCCAATTTCTACTTTAAGGGAGAATGCCTCCAGAGATAGCCTGTGGTTCCAGGACCTCCCTCTATGGGAACCTGGCACAAGCAAGCTTGGCAGGACAAATCAGCTTGCCAACTTGTTCACACTAGAGCTGGTCTGTGCTGGCAGAAGCCCCATGAGCAGGAGCTCCTTAAAGGGTATTCTTCAATGTGACAAAAGTCAGGATGTTGCTGGCTTGTCACACCCTCATTATCCTTGCAGATTGGATGTGAGTCAGAGGGTGATGGGATGGGGGGAAGAGCAAGCAAGCTGCTATGGGTCCCCATTAGCCCTTGGTAGTCACTTATTCATTAGGACTCAGGAGAGGTAAATAAAGGATGTGCTCCACTGCTAAATGAATAGAGAAAGCAGGGAGACAGCTGATCAAAGGTGAACCTCTGTGCTTCTCTCTCCTGTCTCTCCTCTGTCCTCCAGACCAGGACATGGCCTCTATCTGGTACTGGAGAACAACACTCATTAGGTGAGAAGAGAAAGAAGCTGGAGTTAGAGGCAGGTGAGGGCTTCTATATAGAGGGCTTCTTATATACAGAGGGTTTAAGCTGCAATCGATCCTCCGAGCTTGGAAGACCTTTAGTGCGTGGAATGTCAGAGCTAGAAGGGACATTAGAATGGCATACTTGAGGGGCACATCTAATATGATAAACACCTCTTTCCTCTCACAATTTGACTCATCTTTCTAGTCCTCTTATAGTTTATTGTCCTCCATATTATTATTTTGCTGTCCAATAACAATTGGCCTCCTTGCTATTCTTCATCTAAGACATTTGTTCTCCAGTTCCTGAAATGATTTCCTTTCTTACCTCTATTTCAAGACTTCCCTGGGTTCCTTCAAGATTCAGCTCAAATTCTATCCTCATTAAGAAGCTTTTCCCAATTCCCAATGTTAGTGCCTGTTCTATGAAATTAGCTCCAATTTACTATTCATATATCGTATATGTTCAAAGTTGTTTGTATCTGGTCTTCACCCATTGGGATTGGAGCTCCTCGAGGGCAGTGATTATTCTTGTCTGTCTTTGAATCTCCAGCACTCAGGACAGTGCCTGGCACATAACAAACACATAATAAATGTTAGTTGAATTGTTGATCTTCATACATAAAATATACGATTCTAGAGGGACAGAATATTAAAGAGCTAACAGGAACTCTAGAACATAGATCTGGAAGGTCTATTAGAACCTAGAATGTTGAACTGGGCTGGACTTTAGAATACAGAATGCCAATGCTAGTAGAAGTCCCTCAGGACACAAATTGTCCATGCTACGAGGTCCCTAAAAATGTTACAATTTCTGAGCCGGAAAGGATCTAAAAACACAGAATGCCAGAGTTGGAGAGACTGTAGAATGCACAATATCAGAGCATAGAAGAGCTTTAGAATACAGAATTTCTGTGCTGGGAAGGGACTCAGAAACTAGAATGTCAGAGCTGGAAAATCCTTTAGAACATATAATGTCAGTATGAAGAGGTCTCTAAAAAATGTACAGTGTCAGACTGGTAAGGACCTTAGATCATAGAATTTCGGATCTGGAAGGGTCCTTAGAACATGGAATGTCAAAGTTGGGAGCTAGCTCATAGTGTCAGAGCTGAGAGGGGCTTTAGAATATATAATGTGAGAATTGATAGAGTTGGAATGGGTCTTACAATGTTAAAACTGGAAGGGTCTTTAGGATGTGGAATGTCCAGAATATAAAAATATGAGAGTTGGAAGGGTCTTTAGGACTTTTGGTATCTCCAGCAGTAGTGGCGCACATTTATAAACCCTGCTGCTGGGGGCATCAGGAGACTGGTAACTCAATTTAGCTCTGGAGTTCTGAACTGCAGTAGGACTAAAGCCACTTGGGTGTCTATATTAAGTCGGGCACCAATATGGTGAGTTCTCGAGGATGGGGGATGAGGAGAGATGAACCCTGCCCAGGATGAAAATGGAGTAGGTCAGAGTTTTTATGCTTGTCTGCATAGGATCATGCTGGTAATGGCACAGCACTTACAGCCTGGGTGAGATAGTGAAACAGTTTCAGAAAGAGAAATAAACCATCAAAGCTGGAACATAGAATGGTAGAGACACTGTGCCCTAGCAACCTTCTGGCCATGTCACCGTTGGGGCACAGTTGGGAGGGCACCTCCCCCATCACCTCTGCTTCCCTTGACCTGAGAGGGAGGAGCCCTGGGCTCCTTGCCAGTGCCTCTCAGACACAGAATTCTCCTTCAAGCCCTTCCCTACCCCAGGGGACTTGGAGCAGTCAGAGGCTACTTCCCAAAGGTAGGCTTCTGGACTTCGTTTAACTGTGTAACTCATTTCACTTTGGAAGCATCTTTCCTGAATTTAACAACTGCAACTGTTGGTTGTGAAGCTTTACAGCTTTAAAAATGTTTTTTAATAATCCCCAGGTGTTTAGCTAACATACAATAGCCTGGCTTGTTACAGCTCAATTAAATCCTTATTTGTGACGCTTAATTAAAAGAGTGAACATGGCAAGCTATAAAGCTTCCTCCTTTTCAGTCATCAGCCACAGGCATTTTCTTAAATTACCCCTACCCCTCAGGTTCAGGCCACGTCTGGGGGGTGAGTATTGCCTGTTCCAACCTTCAAGAGTTAGCATGGGATCATGGGAAGAGCACTGGACCAATGTGCCCAAGGACCTGGCTTTGAGTTCTAACTCAGAAACATAGCAACTGTGTGACTGGGGAAATCTCCATGAGCATCAGTCCTATGATGTATCCGGACTTCCAGCATCCCTGGATCACATTTGAGTGGGTACTTCTTCTGTTTATGGAGATGCTTAATTTCTCTATACACTATAGTAGATATGCTTTATGTGTACCTACTTGGTGACCAAGTAACTCCTAAATAGCTTTTCTGAACTTGGATGTAAGATCCAGTCAAATGCCTAATCTTTACTCAAAATCTCTACAGGCAATTAAGTGCAATAGAAGGAAGGAAGGATAAGAAGGCTAATGAGCTGGATTTGAATCCTGATACTGCCAGTTACTATCTTGGATAAGTCATTTTATCAACTTGGGTCTCAGTTTCCTCATCAGTAAAATGGGGAGAGGGTTTGGATAATTTAAGACTTCTTCTAGGTCTACATTTATGATCACATCTTAGTGTTGTTCCATCTTTTCAGTTGTGTGTTATTTTTCATGATCCCATTTTGGGTATTCTTGGCAAAGATACTGGAGTAGTTTTACATTTCCTTCTCCACCTTACGTTATGGAAAAGGAAACTGAGGTAAACAGGATTAAAGTGACTAGTCCAGACAGACAAAGTGACTTTCTCAGGCCAAATTTAAACTAAGGAAAATTAATCTTCCTAACTCCAGGCTTGGCACTCTGTGCACTGTAGTGCCATATAGTTGCCCTTACCCATCTTAGTAGGACCTGGCTGAGAGTGCATTCTACCTTCTCGTGGATAGAGAGCTGAATCTGACTGTCAAGAAGATATGACTTTGACTTCTATCTCAGGCACTATGTAACCCTGCATAGGATTTAATTTAATCTAGTGCTGCCATGGGAATGAGGTTCCTTGGAACCTTCTCTTGCATCTTCCAAAAAGAAGATCCTATCTTACATCTATTTGATGTCCCTGGGTCCTTCCATAGAATGTACAAGACAAAGAGTTGTAACTAGGACTTTTTGCAGTATGAAGTACACAATGGCAGGAGGAAAAACTAATTTACTGAATGACAGAAATAGCACTGAAAGTGATTATGACATGCTAAGTTAATTGACCAAGAAGATGAACATTAATGAGTATAAATGTAAAATACTTCACTTGGATACAAAAAATCAATTGCATATATGCAGATGGGGAAGATGTAGATAGATGGCTGTTCAGATGAAAAGGAGATGAAGGGTGTTTTCTAACTGGAATATGAGTGAACAGTGTTTCATGGAAGTCCCCAAAATTAATAAAATATTAAGTTGTATTATAGGGTAAATAACAATCAGAATAAGGGAGGTGAACATCCTGCCTTGATCAGACCACATCTTTAGTATTTTATTCAGGTCTGGGATCATATTTTTGGGAAGACTGTTGATAGATGATTGTATAATCTCTTTCATCACTAAATCTATGATCCTATGAATATGATTGCCATTGGAGTGGTGGTTAAAATCATGTCCCATGAAAGTCAATTAAAGAAACTGGAAATCTTTAACCTGCAGATGAGAAGAGTTGATTATATGGGTTGGGGGAGAGAGTTAAGCAAAACATTTGAATATCAGAAGAGCTATCATGAAGAGAGAATTTAGACATTGTATGTGTTTGTGTGTTTGTGTGTGTGTGTGTGAGAGAGACAGAGAGAGACAGAGAGAGCAAGAACACACACATACACACACACACACAAATTTAGTGACCCAACATTAATAGATATAAGTTAAAGAAAGCAGATATTGACTTAATATAAAGAAGAACTTTCTAGCAATTAGAACTGGCTAGCAATGGAATATGTTTTCCGTCAGTGGAAAGAAATTGAGGGTTCACCTTTTAGAGATGCTGTAAAGGGAATTCCTACAAAATGGTGGGAAGTTGAATTGCATGCCCTGAAGTCCCTTGCAGCTCTATCATATGAAAATCTTTTTTATTAAAAAAGCCCCCAAACTTAGAAGCCCACAAGGTTGGAGTAGAGGAAGAGAGAAACCAAGTCCTCCTAGGCCACTTGGACATTGCAACCTCAAATCTAATTGCATAATGCTGACACTTTTCTCAGTATGATTGAGGGTCACCATGCTGGGGATACAGGGAGAGAGAGGAAGGACAGAGCTCCTGTGCCCTGTGACAGCAAAAATGTCCATCCTAATACATAGGTATTAGGCCAAGCAACTTCTAGAACTCTCTTGGGTCCTAAGGAGTCTGCCATTTGAAAGTCAATGTTAGAGAGCAGGGGTCTTAGAAGCCGATAGATGGGAATGAGGAAAAATCATGGAATGGCAGATTTGGAACTGGAAAAGACATCTAGCCCAATGCTCTCAAGTGGAACAGCTGATGACAAGATGAAAAAGACAAGTAGGGTATTCTTGTCCCTCCCAGGATGAACAAGAGCCTGGGGATGGGACAGAGACATAAACCCATCTGTTGGTAAAGAGATAGAAGAGACCATTCAGTCCAACTCTTTATTTTACAAATGAGGAAACTGAGGTTCAGAGACATTGAGTTCTTTGCCCAAGTTTACATAGATAGTAAGTGTGAGAGCCTGGATTTAAAGCCTAGTGCTACGATTTCAAGTCTGGAGCTTCTGTCCATGGTCTTCTTTTGTCTACATGAGTGTGTGACTGCCTGAGTTCTGTGTGTTGTATGTGAGCACTGGTAAATCATACATACTAGTATGTATACAGACATTAACATACTCATCCTTCAAACAAGAGGGTCAAATCTCACTGACTTCTGGGCTGGAGACTGTCCAAGAGGTACAGACCACCCAAAAGAATGTCCAAGTATCTTTTCAGCTCTTGAAGGTGATAGTTCTCTACATTCACATACAGAGACACACATGAGTGCCTGGAGACACATAGAACCTCAGTGTGCCTAGAATACACAGACATAGGAATATTCCTGTAGCTAGTAAACTTCTCTTTTTTCGTCTTTGTGCTTGGGAGTTATTCTCTACACAAGAGGTGTTAAACATGCTCTCAGTAATGGTCCAAACACTCGCAAACAGACTGAAATACAATTGGGAAATATTTAACAAGATAAATAAAAATACAATAAAACATTAATAATAATATATTTTAAAACTAAGTCAATATGCATCCCACAGGGATCCTCATGCACAGATTGATGGTCCCTGTGGGATCCTTATACATAGATTGATGGCTCCTGTGGGATTCTTATGTCCAGACTGGTGACCCCCATTTTCTGAGTTTGACACTACACAGGATTTCTTCCCAGTTGTTGAGAGATTGAGAAGTACCATGAGTGGTCTTCTCTATTTCTTCATTTATGAAATGGGTATGGAAAATTTGCATGGCCTGCCTAATAGGACTATTGAAAGGGAAATCTCTTTGTAATGGTTTGTATAAATGAGTTATTATTAATATTAATGGTAGTGTGTATGTACTTACTTCCTAGATAATAATAATAATAACCCCCAATTTGGAGGGGGATGGTTGTTTTGCAAAGTTCTTTCCTTATTAGAATCATGATTAGCATTTGCTTAGGATTTTAAGGTTGTCAACATATGCATTCTTGAGGCAGTTAGGTGATGCAGTGTATAGAGCACTGACCTTGAACTCAGAAGAACCTGATTTCAACTCTGGCCTCTGACATTTACTTAACCCTTACAAGTGTGTGACCCTGGGCAAATCATTTAACCCTAATTGCCTTACCAAAAAAATATGTAGTCTTATTTAATTTGTACAACAATCCTGCAATGAAGGTGATGACATTATGCCCATTTTACAGATGAGGTAATTAAGGTTGAAATAGTTAAATAATTTGCCCAGAGTAGCACAGAGCATCAGAGGCAGAATTTGAACTTAGATTTTCCTGATTCTAGGTCTAGTGCTTTATCTACTATACCTCACAGCAAGGTGTGAGAGAGGCTATAGGATAGGAATGTGTAAGGGCCTGGAGTTTCAAAACCATAGGGAACTCCTCTGCCAGCACAAGTTTTTATCTTCTCAAATGTCTAAAGCAATGGACAACTAACGGGTGCCATAGTGCTGAGTGCTGGATCTGCAGTCAGAAAGACCTAAATTCAAATGCAGACTCAGATACTTATGCTTGCTTCAGTTTCCTCATCTGTAAAGTGAGTTGGAAAAGAAATGGCAAACTGTTCCAATATCTTTGCCAAAAAAACTCTAAATGGGGTCATAAAGCAATGGATACAACTGAAAAATGACTCAACAACAACAGTAAATCTAGGACATTGAGGAGTAGTGTCTTACCCAAAGTCATATACTTAGCTCGTGTAAGAATCAGAACCTGGACCCAAGTTTTCCTGGCTCTAGGCAACAAATGTATTATCATCCCCATTTTATTTTTTTTTAAATTTGTTATTTTTAGTTCTAAATTTTCTTCTCTCCACTCATTGAAAAGGCAAGAAATATGACATCCATTATACATATGAAGTCATGCAAAACATATGTTCACATTAGCCATGTTGCAAAAAAAAACTCCAAAAAAGCAAGAAAAACAAAGTGGAAAAAATATGCTTCAATCTGTACTGTGAGTTCATCAGTTCTCTCTGGAAGTAGATGGCATTTTTCATCATGGGTCCTTTGAAATGGTTGTGGATCATTACATTTTACAGATGAGGAAACTGGGGCAGAGAAAAAAAGAATGGAGGTATCTGAGATCACACAGTAGATTAGAGGTCCATGCTTTTAAATAAAGTGTCTGGAATGGAGGTTTTATCCCATGCTTTTTGAGCCCAAGTCTTGAGCTCTCTATTCTGTATATCAGGCTGACTCCATGATAAGTGAAGGGGGCTTTGGATACAAATGTTGGAGTTTGGAGTAGGAGTATACTCCATGTAGGAGAATCATAGACAGATGTGAAACCTGATCCTAAAAGAAAGAATTCTGCCTTCTGAAATCCCCCACCTCTCACCACATATCCTCCCAGAGCACCCAGACTATAGAGCTCGAGGCAAAGCAGATGTGGACACACTGGGCTGGGATAAGGATGCTGAGAAACTGAATGACTAGAATCACGATCGAATCCCATGCACTACCCTGATGCATGGACCTGAGGAAGCTGGAGATGGACCAAGCTTTCGACCTGCTCCACTGGGCCATGGCAGTACCGTGTCCACCCTCCCTTCTCTGTTCCTCAGGGGCAGGCAGGCTCCTGATGAATGATTCAGCCTGGCCTTAGTGTGGCCATCGTTCAGCTGCTCCTGGAAGCAGATGGCATGCAGCTTGCCTGGCAAGCGGAGTGAGGGCTTCCCTGGGGTGGGCCTGGATCCTGGGGGGAGACTGGAGGGCTCTTGGGCATAGGCAGGGACAGCCGGAGAGGGAGGTGGGTCACCTCTATTGGCTCCTCTGGGGGAGGATCCAGGTATGAATTTAGCGGAAAGGGCATTCAGAAAACTGGAGGCAGAGGGCCCTGGTTCCAGTGCCAGCTCAGCTATTCATTAACCTTGAGCAAGTCAATGAATGACCCCTCCCTCCTCCTAAACTGCACCCTCTTAATTAAATGAGGGTTGATGGGGTCAAAGCATGGTGTTTTATCAGGGGGTCCTGAACTTGAAAATCAAAAGTCTGGAACATTATTTCTCCCTGAACCTCAAATTTCCTCGTTTATAAAATAGTTGATAGTAGACCATCTCTAAGGTCCCTCCCAGCTCTAAAATTCTGAAATCCTACCATAAGTGGGTCCCTCCTTTCTGTGGAGTATTTACTGCAGTTAGCTAGAACCCACAATAAGAAGACTATTAAATGTTCAGGTGAGTGTTTACACCTCAGGAATCCACAAAAACCTCAAATCAGGGCTTGATTTATTGTTTTGTTGATTGTCTAGACTTAAAGTGGTGAAGAGAATGCTAATCATGCTGGTAGAGTCAATTGTTCAACATTTACTGGGAGGTTCCTCTCATAAGGCTGCTGAAAGCCCTTCTGGGACAGATGATGGAGCTCATAAGCTTGCCTTACTTCCTGATCTGAACATTCTAAGGTTCGGAAAGCTCACCTCTAGTGATCTAGCAATCAGAAGAGAAGCAGCCTGGCCCTTGTATATAGGGCTCCTATAACTTTGGGGACAACCGCACCTGCCCTGTAAGGGGAGCTCTAAGTCTAGATGGGCAGGAGATAGAGCACTGGACGTTGAGATAGGAAGATTGAGTTTCCCAAGTTCAAATCTGACATCAGACACTTGCTCTCTGTGTGATCCTGGATGAGTCACTCAACTGCCTCAGTTTCCTCATCTATAAAATGAACTGGAGAAGAAAATGGCAAACCACTCCAGAATCTTTGCCAAGAAACCTCCAAATGGGGTTATGGACATGATTGAAAAAGACTCAATAATAGCAAGGTCTATATGTACCTTCTTCCTTCAGACAGGATTGAAGTTTTTTCAAATGAAAAACTCTTCTTATTTAGAATTATAGGAACATGAGATTTGGAGTTGAAAGGAACCGTAGAAATCAGAAGATTTTAGATCTAGAGTTGAAAAGGACCTCAGAAGATGCTGAGAAGACACTTGCCTTAGGTCACACAGGCAGTGGGTGCCAGAGACAGGATTTGAACCCATGCCCACAAACTCTGTATCATTTCCCAGTGTACCATGATAAATGTAAGCTACTCCAATCTCCTCTCACCACCACTACTCCAAAGACTTAAAAATGAACAAAACATGATACAAGAATAGAATTAACTAGTTTAGAACTCAGGCTTCTTATCCTAAGAAGTTTCCCCAACTTATCAAATACTGCATTTGTTTATAATTATTGTTATTATTATCATTAACTTTCTTAATGATGATGATAATAATAATGTAAATCACCCTCTTCTTGATACTCTCTTCTCTCTAGGTTTTCATATCACTCTTTTGGTTTTCCTCCTTCCTTTCTGACTCCTCTTTCTCCTTCCATGGATCTCCATGCCTACAAACATTAAATGCCCCCCAAGATTCTGTTTTTTAATCTCTATACTATTTGACTTAATGATCTTATCAGTTCCCATAGATTTAATTATTATCTTAAGTCAATGATTTTCAGATCGGTTTGGTTTTAATCACTCTCCTGACCTCCATTTTCCCTTTTCTTTCTCCTTCCCTGGATCTCCATGCCCACAGACATCAGATTATCCCCCCCCTCCCCAAGATTCTGTCCTGGATTTTTCTCTTCAATCTCTACACTATTTGACTTAATGATCTTAATAATCTCCCATAGATTCAATTGTTATTTTTACATCGATGATTTTCAGATATATTTGACATTAATCTCTCTCCTGACCTCCATTTTCACAACACTGACTATTGAACATGGTAATCAATCAATAAAATTTATTAAACCCCTACTATGTGCCAGGCACTGTGCTAAATGCTAGAGATACAAAAGGAGATAAAAAGATAGTTTCTGCCCTCATGGAGTTTACAATCTATTGGGGGAGTTCTAGAACATTCTAAGAAATATATACAAAGCAAGCTATAGAGTAGATAAATAGGAAATAATTAAGAAAGGGAAGATGCTGGAATTAGACTGGTTGAGGAAGGCTTCCAGTAAAAGACTGGATTTTAGTTGGAACTTAAAGGAGCCAAGGAAAGAGAACATTCCTGATGTAAGGGATGACCAGAGAAAATGTCCAGAGCCCAGAGCCAAGGGTCTTGTTTATGAAATAGCCAAGAGGCCAGTGTTACTGATTTGAAGAATATTTGGCAAAAAGTAAGGTGTAAGATTGGAAAAGCAGGTGAGAAATGGGCTTTGAATGCCAAACAGAGCACTTTATATTTGATTCTGGAGGTGATAGGGAGCTACTGGAGTTTATGGAGTAGGGGGGGGGTGATCTGAACTGATCTGCACTTTAAGAAAATCCCTTTTTCTTGGAGGTTGGATCAGAAAGGAGGAGCACCTGAGGCAGGCAGACCCACCAGCAGCTACTGCAATAGTCATGTCAGCTACCCCTATCCCCATTCAAGAAAATATAGTGGCTCCCCATTAGCCACATGATCAAATATAAAATCCTCTGTTTGGTTTTTAAAGCCTTTCAAAGCTTATGGTCTGTTTTTTCCAGTCTTCTTACACCTTGCTCTTCCCCACACCTACACCTGCTATCTACTGTTTGATCTGGGAACACTGGCCTCTTTGCTGTTCTTTGCACAAGACTCCCATCTTCCAATTCTGGGCATTTCACTGGCTGTTTCCCATGTTCAGACACTAGTCTGTCTGTCTTTCTGTCTCCCCCTTCTGCCTCTGTCTTTCTCTCTGTCTCTGTTTCTATCTCTGTCTCTCTCTTTCTCTGTCTCTGTCTCAGTCTCTCTGTTTCTCCTCTGTCTCTGTCTTTCTCCTCTGTTTTCTCCTCTCTGTCTGTCTGTCTCTTTCTCTTCTCTTTCTGTCTCTCTGTTCCTTCTCTCTGTCTCTGTTTTTGTCTTTCTTTCTCCTCTCTCTATTTTCTTCTCTGTCTCTGTCTTTCTCCTCTCTCTGTTTTTTTCTCCTCTCTCTCGGTCTCTGTCTTTGTGTCTCTCTGTCTCTGCCTCTCTCTGTCTCTCTTCTTTACCTTTTTTCTCTCTTGTCTGTCTTTCCATCTCCATATTCTGGTTTCCCTCAAGTATAAGCTAAAATACAACCTTTTGTAGGAAGCCTTTCCTGATCCCTCTTAAAGCTAGTACTATCCCTTTGTTGATTATTTCCAATTCATCTTATACAGCTTGTTTGTACACAGCATATTATCTCTACCAATAGACTGAATTCTTTGAGAGCAAGGACTGGTCTTTGTTTTTGAGTTTTTTTTTATTCCTAGCATTTATCGTAGCATTTAGTACATAGTAGGTACTTAATAAGTGCTTGTTGATGTATTTTGACATAACAATATAATAATAAATAATAACATCCTCAGAACAACTTCCCTCATGCTTAGATAGCAACAACAACAACAGATGTTTCTTATGAATGAATCCAGTAGATGTTATGCATCTTATGGGTCCCAAGCCTGAGGTCTAGAAACCAAAGAGATCCTGCCAAAGAAAGGGGAGGGAAGGGGGAGTCACTAGCTTTTTTTTTTGCATTTCATACATACTATTCAGTGTCTGCTTCTCTCTTTACCCAACTCTTATAGAGAAAGCAAACTCCATTCCTTATCTCTCTACTTCCATTCAACTTATTGATCCAGTTTTATTATTGCTGGAAAGGATAACCTCTTTCCTACCCTAAAATGATTTCTTGAGGGGGAAAAATTCAGCACACAATGGGACATTGGGTCTACCAGATATCCTGGGGAGCTTCCAACATTTAGAATTTCCTTATAGCCATAACTGGCAAAGCATTAGTGTCCCCCCCCCAGTCCCCAGCTCTCTGTGCTTTTTCCTGACTTCAGTCCTGCCTCCATTCATTAGAAGTGTTTAGAGTCACTGAATGAGAAGGGATCTCAAAAGTCACAATCTAATCTAGACCCTATGGGGACCCCCTGATAATATGCCTCTATTTGAGCACTTTCACTAACTGAGAACTCACTATCTATAAATTAAAACTGAAAGAGATTTCACAGATCTAATCACCTATCCTGGGGGTGGGACAAGGTGGCCAGTTCTTGATTTTTGTTATAACATAAATCCCTTTGGCAATCACACCTTCTCAGAATGCTATTTTATTACTAAATTTCAGTTAAAATTTGGGTGAAAATAAAATGCAATGTTTCTTATCATTGTCCCTGCACAGTCCCTGAAATCTTAATTCTTGGGTTAAGAACCCCTTTTCTAACCACTTACTTATTTTAGACACTGAAGTCCAGAAGGGTCAATTGATTCTTTCAAGAGAGAAGGGGGAGGGGCAGCTAGGTGCTACAGTGCATAGAGCACCAGCCCTGAAGGCAGGAGGACCTGAGTTCAAATGTGACCTCAGATACTTAACACTTCCTAGCTGTGCAATCCTGGGCAAGTCACTTAAGCCCAATTGCCTCAGCAAAAACAAACAAGCCAAAAGAGAGAGAGAGAGAGAGAGAGAGAGAGAGAGAGAGAGAGAGAGAGAGAGAGAGAGAGAGAGAGAGGGAGAGGGAGAGGAGAGAGGAAGTGGGAAGTGGATTTGAACTCAGGCTTTCTGACTCCAATTTGAGATTGTTTTCTAGTACATGATGGACCCTCCCATTTTATTGCTTGGTAGTTTTTTATCATTAAGAAAATTTTTCTTACTTTGAGCTAAAACAGTTTTATTGTTAGGAAAATTGTCTTCACTTTGAGCTGAAACGTGCCTCCCTAAAATTTCTCATTGATCCTGTCTCTGACCTTGGAGAAAACACATAGTACAAATTTCATCTTTTTCCTATAAGAGCCCATATGACACACCATGACATGGTCATTTTTTGTCCTTCTTCACCATACTGTCATCTTCTCCAGGCTAAACACCCCAGTTCCCCTAAATAATCCTTGTAAGGAATAATCTTTACCCTTTTCTTTCTATTGGTACTCTCTTTTGAATATTCTCTAGTTCAGTATGGTGCCCAGATTTGGATATAACGTTTTAGATTTGCTTTGACAAGAACTGGGGACAATGGGACATTCTCTCTCTTTTGGATTCACTTGGGTTAAATATATTAAATGTCAAATTACATTGTTTTTACTCCATTAGGAAGCAGCCCTGCCCCCCTTTTTACATTGACTGACTCACTGACAGTATTTCCCTTCATCTTAAAAATAGGGAATTTTCAGTAGCTGACTCTCCCCAGATTTCTCAGTTTGGTTGGTGTTGGACAGCTGTATTTTTTTGAAGGAGAACTTGGAGTCTTCTCTGTCAGGTCTAGAGATACATATGAATCCCGGAGCTGAGATCTCTGGACATCAATGTAGCCTGGGTTCTCTGAATTGTCTTTTGCTCTGGGGTCTCTATGTTGTGATTGATTGGAAGGGGGTGAGGTGAGAAGCATAAAGTAAGCTTGGTAGGGGTTGGGGGGCAGGGTTGGCTGAATGGAAGCCTGGAGAAACCCACAGATTTGAGCACCTGATATTGAGGGGGGATTTAGCGGACATTCTTTTGCCATGGCTGACTCAAAGCAATTAAGCAGCCAGGCCCCTGGGAAGAGCCTTCGCCAGCAATCAGAGGGTCACCTTGACCTCTTTGGAGCTAGTTCTTTTCGTCTTGCAAGTTGGTCTCCAAGGTACTTGTCTGCTGTTGTTGAAGGCCAACTTCTCTCTCTCTCTCTCTCTCT
>JAJPUD010005976.1:6726-21206 GCA_023553655.1 Myrmecobius fasciatus | reverse complement strand
TCTCTCTCTCTCTCTCTCTCTCTCTCTCTCTCTCTCTCGTTTTCTGTACAGACACAATTTTTCTTTTGTTGACAGACACAACAGGGCAGGGGATAGTTGCAAGTCCTCACCCTTTGGAAGCTCCACTCCAACACTGTACCAATTAGCTTAATTTGCCTGAAATGGCTTGAACGGTGCTTTCCAACATATAATTGAATTTCTGGGTGATGAATAATACCTTCATATCCCATGTGTGTATTGCATGTGTATTGTTTGTGTATGTACACATTCACACATATACATACATAGTCGTGTACATATATGTATGCACTTATGGCATTATACACATACACATGAATATGCATACACAGATTTATGTGTGTTGTGCACACATACCCACAAATATGTATATATACCCCCAAACATTTGTATGTCTCTATCTCTGTCTATCTACACATGTACCTGTGCACGTTTATCTGATTGAGACCTAAGATTTCATCAGTATGGGAAAACTCTCAGAATGGAAACACAAACTCTCTAGTTGTGTAGACCATTAACTACTTTTGTTACCTAGGACCCAAGGCAGTGCTTAGGCCTTGAGTGGACTTGTCAAGTCTCGAAGGGCCAGGACTTGTAGTCCTCTGTACCCTTGATTTGCCTGAATAATATAATCAGTGTTATATCGGAGGCAAGATTTAAAGTTAGAATTTAGAGTTCTCTCTAAAGTAGGACATGGGCAATTAGGTGTCAGGCCTGGGGTGAGCAAAACTGGGGTTCAGATCCTACCTCAGACTCTTCCTAGCTGTGTGACTTTGGGCAAGCCTTATCCTGTTTGCCTCAGTTTTCTCATCTGTGAAATGAGCTGAAGAAGGAAATGGAGAACTCTCCAGGTTCCTTGCCAAGAAAACCCCAAATGGGATCATGTTCAATCAAATAGAACTGAAATGACTGAACAAAATAAAGGCTCATTGCCTTTCATGTATTTTTATGCATCCCTGACCAAAAGTTATTTCTGGGTGCTTCATGGTGAGACCTAATCCTGGGTGCATATTGTGAGTTTTTAATCTATGCTTAACTTCATACATGTACACATATGTGTATCTTCAGTCTAAACAACTTCCTGGCCAGGGAAGCTGCATCGCAATCCTGTGTGTGTATGTGGGGGGGGGGCATTTATATGTGCAAAAAGCCTGATCAGTTTTGGGGGTAGGATAAATCATTTTCTGCTCCCCTGCATTTATGTGTTGTACATGTATGACTGCCTAGCCTAATTAACCTTTGAAGCAATGCATTTCATCATCCACTCCTTGTATATGTGTACATGACACACGCATAAATGTTTCATTAGCTGTTCTTGTTTTTGTCTTATTATTATTTTTTTGCTGAGGCAATTGATGTTAAGTGACTTACCCAGGGTCACACAGCTAGGAAGTGTTAAGTGTCTGAGACCAGATTTGAACTCAGGTCCTCCTGACTTCAGGGCTGGTGCTCTATCCACTGCGCCACCCAGCTGCCCCCATTAGCACATTCTTAAGTGCATATCTGCGTGCTCCTTTAAACTAAATTTTTGGGTAGCATATTCCTCCTTCCACTCCTGTCTGCACGTACATGTTCAAACATGTACATGTATGTCCATTTCATGACCAGTCTATGTTCTGGGAGTGTGCCCCTCTTCCTGTTCCTATGTGCATGTGTGAGTGCATACATGCATGTGTGTGTGTGAAGGCACAGGTTTTAGGATGTAGTGGGAATCACCCTTCCTCCTCCCTTCCACCCCCCCCCCATCCCCGGCGCGTTTCAAGCACCCCATTGTCAGAGTGCGCAAAGCTCTGCTTTCTCAGGCGGCTGGTGCCCCATTCAGCCTCCCTGAAAAGGCGTTTCAGTCACCGCAGCTGGGGAAGGGCTAATTACGGTTGGGTTTGTCAAGGACTCTCTTGTCTGCCTTGGCCATCTGTGACATCGTGAATGCAAAGATCATTTGAAACATCGGCAGCTAATGTGAAGCTGACTTGGAGAGCTTTGGATATTTATGGTAAATTATTTAACTTTATCGTTGGCTTTTATCGCCTCATTATTCTTCCTGTGAAGAGTCTCCGTTTTGCGTGACTCGGCACTTTGGGGCAGTTTCACTTTGCAGAGCTCTGGGATGAAAGTTTTAGAACACAAGGACAGGTCTTCCTGGAGGCTTCCAAAGGACCTGAGCTGTCAGCTTGCTGGGCAGGGTGATGTCAGTCATCCAGTCTGCTACCAGGCTCATCCTCCTCCTGCGCACTCCTTTAGTTTGGGTGGGAGCTGCCTTACTCCTGTCATGGAAACTCAAAAAACTCCAGCAGGAGAGGGATGGTGTCCGGAGTGAGGGAGCTCATAGTCCCATAGTCCTCGGAGAGCGTTGTATTCAATTCTGAAGGATACATTTTAACGAGGGTTTGGAATGAGCTGTCCAAAGGCGAAGAATGAAGTCCTCCTCTTCCCTTTCAGACTACTTGATTTCTGTTGATGGTACCACCAACCCTTTTACTCCCATCCTGAGTCGCCCAAGCTCAAAACCAAGAAGCAATTGGAAAGGGCATTGAATGGGGTTATTGTTCATCACTTTTTAAAGTGTGTCCAATTCTTCATGACCCCATTTGGAGTTTTCTTGGCAGAGATACTGGAGTGGTTGGTGATTTTCTTCTCTTGCTCATTTTACAGATGAGGAAACTGAGGCAAATAGGAAGAAGTGACATCACACAGCTAATAAATCTAATAAGTCAAAGATGAGTCTTCCTACTTCCTACTTCCTACCAATAGGAACCTGGTTTCAGACCTGCCTCTGTCATCATCTGTGTGAATTCAGGCATCACCTCCCTGACGCCATGGTCCTCTTCAAGAATGAAGGACAAACAATGGAGTCAAATAGATCACAAAAATGTGATCATTGGTTTCTTCCAAAATTTATCACGCTCCTACCACAATGCAAGGCAGTAGGAATATATAATCAATAGGCACTTTCCCTGGCCAAAAAAACTTATATCTCCTAAAAGTACATTGCATGAACAGAGATTATTACAGTTTGCAAGATGATAACTGTTGTGGCAAAGGAAATATTTAGACGGATAAAGGAAATAAAACAAATAATAGTTTTAATAAATTTAAAAAAGGAAAAAAAGTCATAATGGGCTAAGGGAAGGTTTTACAGTGGAAGTTAAATATCCTTTTAAAAATAGGTCCTTTTCCCTTTTTCTGATCACTTTTTGGGACACAGACCTAGTAGTGGTATTGCTGGATCAAAAAGTATGCACAGTTTTATAGGCCTTTGGGCATAGTTCCAAATGATTTACCAGTTCACGACTCCACCAACAATATGTTAGTGTCCCAGTTTTTCCATACCCCTTCCAACATTTGTCATTTTTTTCCTTTCATCTTAGTCAATCTAATAAGTGTGAGGTGATAACTCAGAGTTGTTTAATTTGCATTTCTCTAATCTATAGTGATTTAGAGCATTTTTCATATGACTATAGATAACTTTAATTTCTTCATCTGAAAACTGCCTGTTTGTAGTCATGGACCATTGATCAACTGGAGAGTAATTTGTATACTTATAAATTTGACCCAGTTCTTTATGTATTTGAGAAATGAGACCTTTATCATAAACACTGGCTGTAAAAATTTTTCCCAGCTTTCTGCTTTCCTTCTAATTTTGTTGCACTGGTTTTGTTTTTAAAAACAAAACAAAACAAAAAACCATTTAGATTTAATGTAATCAAAATTTTCCATTTTGCACTTCATAATGTTTTTAATTTTTTGTTTGGTCATAAATTCTTCTCTTTCCCATAAATCTGCAGGCAAACTATCCCTTGCTCTCCTAATTTTCTTATAATAAAATATTTTATGTCTAAATCATGAACCCATTTTGACCTTTTCCGAGTATAGGGTGTGAGATATTGGTCTATGCTTATTTTCTGCCATACTATTTCCCAGTTTCCCCTTCAGTTTTTGTCAAATATTGAGATCTTATCTCAGAAGCTGGAGTAGATTATTATAGTCATTTACCACTGTGTCTTGTGTAGCTAACCTCTTCAACTGACATTCTATTTCTTAGCCAGTACCAAATACTTTTAGTGATTGTTGCCTTTATAATATAGTTTTATATCTGGTATGGCTGGGCCAGCTTCCTTTACATTTCCTCCCATTAATTCCTTTGATATTTTTGACCTTTTGTTCTTCCAGGTGAATTTTGTTATTATTTTTTCTAGCTCTATAAAATAATTTTTTGGAACTTTAATTGGTATGGCACTGAATAAGTAAATTAATTTAGATAGAATTATCATTTTATTATATTGGCGTGGCCTACTTCTGTGCAATTGACATTTTTCCAGGTGTTTAGATCTGACTTTATTTGTGTGAAGAATTTTTTGTAATTGTGTTCAGATTGTTCTTGGGTTTGTCTTGGCAGATAGATTTCCAAATCTTTTCTATTGGCTATAATTATTTTAAATGGAATTTCTCTTTCTATCTCTTGCTGCTGAGCTTTGTTGGTAATATATGGAAATGCTGATGATTTATGTTTATTTTACATTCTACAATTTTGCTAAAGTTGTTCATTATTTCAAGTAGTTTTCTTATTGATTCTTTAAGATTCTCCAAGTATACCATCATATCATCTGCAAAGAATGATAATTTTGTTTCCTCATTGCTTATTCTAATTTCTTCTATTTCTTTTCCTTCTCATTGCTAAAGCTAACAGTTCTGGTACAATATTGAATAATAATGGTGATATTGGGTATCCTTTCACTTCTGACATTGTTGGGAAAGCTTCTAACTTATCTTCATTACATACAAAGCTTGCTGATGATTTTAAATAGATACTATTTATCATTTTTAAAGAAAACTTCATTTATTTCTATGCTCTCTAGTGTTTTTAATAGAATTGGGTATTATATTTTGCTAAAAGCTTTTTCTGCATCCAGAGGGATAAAAATCAAATAATTTCTGTTGGTTTTATTATTGATATGGTCAATATACTGGTAGTTTTTCTCATTTATGGTATAATTCCATCTGGTCATAGTGTATTATTGTGGTGATAAATTTTTGTAATCTCTTTGCTAATATTTTATCTAAAAATTTTGTATCAGTATTCATTAGAGAAATTCATCTATAATTTTCTTTCACTGTTTTGGCTCTTCCTAGTTTAGGTATCAGCACTATATTTGTGTCACAAAAAGAATTTGATAAAATTTCTTCTTAGCCTAATTTTAAAAAATAGTTTATATTAGCATTGGAATTAATTGTTTTTTTAACTATTTAGTTGTCCCTGGATATTTTCTTTCTTATGGAGTTCATTGATGGTTTGTTCAATTCCATTTTAAGTATTTTATATCCTCTTGTGTTAATCTGGGCAATTTATATTTTTTATACTTCACTTAGATTATCAGATGTATTGGCATACAGTTGGGCAAAATACTTCCTAATTATTGCTTTTGTTCCTTCTTCATTGGTGGTGAATTCATTCACCCTTTTCATTTTTGCTACTGTTAACTTGGTTTTCTTCTTTCTCTTTTAAAATCAAATTAATCAAAGGTTTATCTATTTTATTTTATTTTTCATAAAAGCAGTTTTTAGTTTTATCAGTTTAGTAGTTTTCTTAATTTCAATTTTATTAATCTCTCCTTTGATTTTCAGAATTTCTAATTTGGTATTTAATTGGGGATTTTTAATTTGTTCCTTTTTTCTTTTTTAGCTTTTTTAGCTGTATGCCTAATTCATTGATCTGTTCTTTCTGTATTTTATTCATATAAGCATTAGAGTTATAAAATTTCTCCTAAGTACTGTTTTGGCCACATTCCATAAATTTTAGTTCAACATTCATTTTTAAATGAGATTTTGAGTTCCAAATATTTCTCCTTCCCTCCCTTCCCCTTCTCTAAAATAGCAAGCAATCTGATATAGATTATACATGTACAATCATGTTAAACATATTTTTACATTAATCATGTTGTGAAAGAAGAATCAGGACAAAAAAGTGAAAATAGTGTACTTTGATCTGTATTCAGAATCCATAGTTCTCTCTCTTAATATAGACAGTATTAGTGTTTCTACTGGGCTTATATCCCAAAGAGATCTTAAAGAAGGGAAAGGGACCCACATATGCAAAAATGTTTGTGGCAGCCCTTTTTGTAGTGGCTAGAAACTGGAAACTGAATAGAGGCCTATCAATTGGAGAATGGCTGAATATGTTATCTTATATGAATGTTATGGAATATTATTGTTCTATAAGAAACAATCAGTAGGATGATTTTAGAGAGACCTGGAAAGAGTTACATGAACTGATGCTAAATGAAATGAGCAGAACGAGGATTTCATTGCATCGACAAAACTATACAATGATCAATTCTGATGGATGCGGCTCTTTTCCACAATGAGATGATTCAGGCCAGTTCCAAAAATCTTGTGATGATCAGAGCCATCTACACCCAGAGAGAGGAGTATAGGAACTGACTGTGGTTCACAACATATTATTTTCACTTCTTTTCTTGTTGTTTGCTTGAATTTTATTTTCTTTCTCATTTTTCCCTATTTGGCCTGATTCTTCTTGTGCAGCAAGATAATTGAATGAATACATATGCCTATATTGGATTTACATATTTTTTTACCATTTTAACAAATATTGGATTACTTGCTATCTAGGGGGAAGAGAGAAAATCGGAACACAAGGTTTTGTAAGGGTCCATGGTGAAAAATTATCCTTGCATATGTTTTGAAAATAAAAAGCTTCAATAAAAAATAAATTTTAAAAAAGATATAGATGGTATTTTTCATCATGAGTCTTTTTGGAATTGTCTTGAATCACTGAATTGCTGAGAAGAGCTAAGTCTATTATAGTTGGTCATCACACAATGTTGCTATTACTGAGTACAGTATTCTCATGGGTCTGCTCACTCCACTCAGTATCAGTTTATGTAAGTCTTTCCAAAACCTTATTGACTTTAAGATAAAATGCCAACTCTTTAGTTTGCCACTGAAAGAATCCCACAGCCTGGCTCTAGCTTTCCTTTCCATTTTTATTTCTTATTCCTTTCCTTCATATCCTTTCTGTGCCAGCGAGATCGATCTGCTAGCTGTTCCCTAATCTGGTTCCACCGAGTCTGATCTTCAGGCTCTTCTCCATGCCTTGATTATACTCTGTTCTTGTCTCTTTCTTTTGAAATAGTCTTTTAACAGTTCAATTCACATGTTGCCTCCTCTGTGAAGTCTTCCCTGATTTAGCTTAAATTGCTTTCTTCCTTCCCAGTTTTACTGGAGCATGCTTTTCTTTCATAGAAAGTTCATTGAGTCCAACTTTTAAAAAAATTTTTTAAGCTTTTTATTTTCAAAACATATGCAAAGATAATTTTTCTTTTTTTTATTAAAGCTTTTTATTTGTATAACATATGTATGGGTAGTTCCCCAGCATTGATATTTACAAAGCTTTCCATTACAAATTTTACCCCCAGTCCCCTCCTCTCCCCTAGATGGCAGGAAGTCCACTACATGTTAATAATATTGAAATACTTGAGAAGTTATGCAAGAAAAATCCTATTTACAA
Organism: Myrmecobius fasciatus; assembly: GCA_023553655.1. Lineage (NCBI taxonomy): Eukaryota > Metazoa > Chordata > Mammalia > Dasyuromorphia > Myrmecobiidae > Myrmecobius > Myrmecobius fasciatus. The sequence continues at coordinate 13,663 of JAJPUD010005976.1, read as the reverse complement.
GAAAAAAAAAGAAAATCAGAGAAAGGAAACACAATGCAAGCAAACCTCAATAGAGAGTATGAAAATGTTATGTTATGGTCCATATTTCATATCCCTCTCTCTGCACGTATATGGTTTTCTTCAGTGAACAATTGGAACTAGTTTGAGACAATTCTTTGTTGCAGAGAGCCATGTCCATCAGAATTGATCATCATGTAATATTGTTGTTGCTGTGTATAATGATCTCCTGGTTCTGTTCATTTCACTCAGCATCAGTTCATGCAAGTCTCTCCAGGTCTCTCTGAAATCATCCTGCTGGTCGTTTCTTACAGAGCAATAATATTCCATAACATTCATATACCGTAATTTATTCAGCCACTCTCCAATTAATGGGCATCCCTTCAGTTTCCAGTTTCTAGCCACTACAAAAAGGGCTGCCACAAACATTCTTGCACATGTGGGTCCCTTTCCCTACTTTAAGATCTCTTTGGGATATAGGCCCAGTAGAAACACTGTTGGGTCAAAGGGTATGCACAGTTTGATCACTTTTTGAGCATAGCTCCAAATTACTCTCCAGAATGGTTGGATCCGTTCACAGTTCCACCAACAATGTATTAGTGTCCCAGTTTTCCCACATCCCCTCCAAAATTCATCGTTATCTTTTCCTGTCATTTTAGCCAATCAAAGATATTTTTTCAACATTGACCCTTGTATAGCCTTGTGTTTCAGATTTCCCCCATCCCCTCCCCTAGATGGCAAACAATCCAATATATGTTATACATGTTAAAATATATGTTAAATCCAATATTTATACAATTCTCTTGTTGCACAAGAAAAATCATCAAAAAGGAAAGTAAATGAGTAAGAAAACAAAATACAAGGGAATAATAACAAAAAGAGTGAGAATGTTATGTTGTGATCCATATTCAGATTCCACAGTCCTCTCTCTGGGTGTAGATGGCTCTCTTCATCACAAGATGATTGGAATTGGCATCAATCATCTCATTGTTGGAAAGAGTCACCTTCATCAGAATTGATCATCTTATAATATTGACATTGCCATATACAATAATCTCCTGGTTCTGCTCATTTCATTTCGCATCAGTTCATATAAGTCTCTTCAAGTCTCTCTAAAATCATCCTCCAGATTGTTTCTTATAAAACAATAATATTCCATAACGTTCAAAGACCATAACTTATTCAACCACTCTCCAATTGATGGGCATCCACTCAGTTTCCAATTTCATACCACTACAAAAAGGGCTGCCACAAACATTCCTGCACATGTGGGGCCCTTTCTATAGATGATTAAGACACAAAGAAGACCCCCCAAAAGAATCTTTTCCTCCCCTTCCCTTCTTTCCCTTTCTCTCCTCTTCTCTCCCTTCTTATCCCTCTCCTCTCTTCCCCCTGTTCTGTCTTTTTCTCTGCCTTTCTTTCTTTTCCTTCTCTCCCCTGTGTTCTTTTCTCCCCTGCATCCCGTCTTCTCCTCCCTTGCCTCTTTCTCCTCTCTTCCTCTTGTACCTTCTCCCCCTTGGAAGTCTAGAGGAGAAAAACCATAGAAGAATAATGAGAGCTGGGAAAGTCAGCTCCCTTCTGCCTCTTACTTACCTGTGCAGAGCTCCTTCCCCCTCAATTTCCCTGAAGCTTAGCCAAAGAGCAATTTTGTCAAGAAGGAAGAGGTGGGCCTGGGGCAGTGCTTAAGGCTGGAACTGGACTTGTGGTCTTGGAGGAGCCTGGTGCAATGCTTTGGGTCAGACCCTGCAATCTTCTGAGTACCCCTGCTTTGTGGGACTGGATCAGGGCCGAGCAGACTAGCTTGGGAAGGATCTGAGGTCTTGATTAATCATTATTTCAACCTAAAATCCTATGATTTTAAGTCCCACAATCTAACAACCCCTTGCCTTTTTTGCCCTTTGTGTGGGAGTGAATTTTAGTGTCCTGAGCCTGATCAGTACTCCAATCCACCCTGACCTTCATTGGGAGGGAAATGACAATTTCCATCTCGCACTGGTCTCACACAGTCCTGGGCATCATACGAGGCTTCCTGTGGTCACCATCTCAAAATGCCCTTTATTTTTCTAGCATGGCTGTTGGGTCCATAGACTTCAGAGGACATTCCCATGTGTGTATACATGGATGTGTGTATGTTGTGCACACATGTGTACTTGGGCAGTACCTAATTTGTGAATTTGTTGATTAGTATTTACATCATTAAATGTGTTTGCCCATATTCCCATGCATGGGTGTATGTGTGAATCTGCATAGCTATAGTATATGAACATGAAACAAATTACATGGACATGTATATATATACGTGTTATCTATGTCTTCAGAAGTCACACTCTATTCCCAAAGTCCCTCATCTTATGAAAAAGCTTTTAAGGCAGAGTCTTCCCCCAGCAGCTCTGGGGTAAGAAGTGGGATGGGGTTGGCAATGGGGCAGCCAGAGCTTCTGAGGAAGGGAGACATAAAAGGCCCAGGGACTAGTAGGGAAGGGAGATCTTTTTGAACCCCATCCCCCTCAGTCAGGTCTCAGTGGGACAGAAACAGTCTCCTTAAACCAAGTCTCAAAGGGTAGGGAATGTCTGAGTGTGGTTCACAGGCACCAGATGGGGGTTGTTGGTACCATTTATCACCATAGAGATTTCCCTTGGTGGGGAGCCAGTATACAAGAAAAAACTTGGGAAACTGTAAACCATTGTAAAAAGGTCATATGTTATTAGCAAGGGTGTGGGCTGTTTTCTAGCATCTCAGGCTATTTCTGTATTGGCAGAGTGGAATCTTCCATTTGGGGAGCAGGGGTGCCCAAGACCCAGACCTAGCTTTTCCCTGTTTAGGTTGTGTGGACTCAAGAGAGTCCCTTTGAAACCTGGTTTTCTTTCTGCCTTTCTGGAAGCTTGGGAAAATGTCCTTCCATTCCATTTTGTTCCTTAATAAACATTTATGTATTTATTAATAATAGAGGCTTGGGGGCAGCTAGGTGGCACAGTGAATAGAGCACCAGCCCTGAAGTCAGGAGGACCTGAGTTCAAATCTGGTCTCAGACACGCAACAGCTGTGTGACTCTGGGCAAGTCACTTAACCCCAATTGCCTCAGCAAAAAAAAAAAAAAAAAGAAAGAAAAGAAAAGAATAATAGAGGCTTAACAGGTTATGGCAGAGCACTGTTTGATGCAAAGCTTAAAGGTGATGATGGTTTGTCCCCATAGGACACTTTATGGTCTGGGCACACAGAATCATGGAAGCTAAGAACCTCCAAGAACATCCAGTCTAACTGGCATCTTCATAGCCATGGCAGGATGGGGATAGTTGCACAGGACAGGTAGATGAGTAACTACATCTCAGAAGCCCCTAAAAATACTCAACAAAGAAAGGGGAGAAGACATTTCAGATATGTGCAGGAGCAGCCTGAACAAAGGTAACAAAGCTTGAGGCATATTTTGGAGGAGGTGAGGAAACAAAGAACTGTACTCTGGAGTATAGACTCCTTAGTAGGGAATAACTGGAGTTAAGGCTGGAAAGGTGCAAAATTACCAGGCACAGGGACTTGAATTTTGCTCCTTAAACAATAGGCAGCTACTGAATGTTCAGGAGGATGTCAATCAATCATTTATTCGTTTAAGGAGCAAATGGTAAGCACCTACTATATCCAGGTGTGAGCTAAGCCCTTTTTGCATTCATTTGATCTTTATAACAATCCTGGGAGGTATAGGAAATTATCATTTTGTCTGATAGATGAAGACAATAAAGGCAAGTGGACATTAAATGACTAACCCACAGAGCTAGTAAGTGTCTGAGACCAGATTTGAAATCAGGTTTTCCAAACTCCAGGCCCAGGGCTCTGTCCATTGTGCCACCAGGTGTTTGTTCTACAAAGATAAAAATTAAATAGGTGTCTGCCTTCAGAAAGCTTACATTTTATCTCTGAGTCATAGTGATACATAAGGATAACGTCTGGCAGCCTGTGGAGGTCAGAAAGTAGAGGCAGATAAGAGAAGTTAGGATTCACATAGATAACGGGGACCTTTATACTAGAATCATCTTCAAATGGCACAGACAATGCCCTGGCCTCCACCCAATATCCTTACAACTTTACATTCCCTGTGATTCTTTCCCAAATGTTTCCAAATCTTCCAAAGAAGATTCACCAAAAATGTCAGGGGTTTCCTCTGATCTCTCTAAATATTTCATGTACGTGCCCTGGCCCACTTCCTTTCCAACCGTGTGTATGTGTGTTAAGGGGGTGGCAGTAGAAACAGAGAGGAAATATCAATTCTAAACAATGTTTTTAATTGCCATCAGGATCATTGATAATGCCACTTTTGGAAGCTCTTGGCAAAATCTCAGAATTATAAAGAGTCATCCAATCCAATCCTAGAACAGGGGATGTCCCATGTAGAAGGGGACTATTAAGTCAGACCCCCTTATTTTATGGAAGAGCAAGCAGAGGTTAGAGAGATGGGGAAGAGGGCTGACTACTCAAGTTCACAGAGCAAGTTATGGACGAGACATCACCCAAACCCAGGACTTCTCACTGCTAGATCAGTTCTTTTTCTTTCTCTCCATTATCCCAGATTGCAATCTTGGCCTGGAAGTCATAGAATCATAGATTCAGAGGTATATTAGAGGTCATTCGATCCATGCTAGATTAGAGAGAAATAAGGCGACTTGCCAAGGTCACTCAAGCCAGAAATAACAATGAAGCTTTGTACCTAAATTCTCATCTCACAGAAGGGCATGTAATGGAGAGATGCTGCAAAGCACTGGGTATGAGAGAGAAGTCAGACACCCAAGTTGCAAGTTCGGGAGCCTGGAATGGTGGTACCCTCAACAATAAGGTGGAAGATGGGAAGAAAGGAACTTGGGAAAGTGAGGATGAGGATTTCTGGATGAGTTTGAGATGTCCAAGAAATACCCAGTTTGGGATGCTGAGCTGTAGCTCTCAAAAGGCCAGAGCTAGAAGGATAAATAAAGGAGTCATCTATATAGAGTTAGTGGCAGGGCTGAGCCAAGAAACTCCCGTGCTCTGTCTCGGATCCCAATCTTTTTGCCTCCCTTCTTCCCTCCTTGAATTTCTGGAGAACTATCTGGCTAGGACCTCTGCAAGGTAGAGGGAGCTGTAGCCAGCTCAGTGCCTCCCTTCCTTGGACAGCTCTTTATTTTCAGAGGCTGAAGTGCAGCTGGATCAAGGAGGGTCTATTATGCATTCATGAGACACAGGCTATTGAGTCAGGCCCCGAGGCCCAGGAGCTTGCAATGGTCAGGATGAATCCTAAATCCTGATTATTGTATTAACTGCAATCTTAGTGGCAGGCCCCTGGGCATGGGAAGCCACCCGGTGGATGGGAAAGAGCCCCTCCTGCTCTCTTGGCCACAGTCCCTGAGCTGTCTGGCATACCAACATGGAGAGAGTGTGCCCTAAGCCAGGACATCTCCGAAGCTTGGTTTGGCTCCGCTCAGCTCAGCTCAGGCCCCGCTTTCTTTTGCTTTTTAACTTCCCTTCATTGCCTCCTGTTTCATCCAGGGCTTGGTCCTGTTGTGCATCAAGGACATCTCCATTTCTGCATGTGCACACACACACACACACACACACACACACAAACTCAGCTGGGCTCAAGACCTGCCCTCCTTCTCCAAAGGCTGCTGGACCCAGTGGATTTCTTGGCACTGGGGAACAATCGGGGACTAGTTCTCCCGGCATCTCTAGGGTTTCCTTGGCTTGGGCAAAGAACAATAATTTTCTTTGACCCTTAGACCAGGAAAGATATGGACAGGCAGAAAGGCCAATGCCCTCTTGGAACTCAGAACAAGAGAGATGATGGTTCTGGGCCTAGTGGCCCAGCTTGGGCAAGTCCCTTTTCCTCTCAGGCTTCATCTTCTTGATCTATAAAGCATGTGTCTGTTGGAAGGGGAGAGGGGGAAAGAATGGGGGTTGGGCTCCATCCAGACACAAATTGCCCACTGCAGATCCCCAGAGGGTACAGCTGGGAAACGCTGTACTGGCCTGGAGACCAGGGCTCTGGCCCTGCAGCCAACATGCTGGGTCACCTTGGGCTAATCTTTCTCCTTCACTGCACCTGTTTCCACCTCTGCAAAATGAAGGGGCTGCAATTAGATGGTCTCTAAGGCTCCTCCTCGTAGACATGGAATTGTACAATTCTAAGAACTTGCTGATTCAGAGGATCAGACAAAAAAAAAAAAGAACAAACCCCAAACAGACCAATCTGTCCAGAGCAGAGGAAATAATCAAACCATATGTTGGTTTTATGAAGACAAAGCAGCTCATTGGAAAGTCCACTTATCCATCAATTGGTTTGGAGTCAATTAAGTTAGAATTTTTCTGCCAATGTTGTTGTGTGCCTTTTTTTCCCATTCCAGACTTCAATTGTCTGTATTCAAATATATGTCCCCTTTCGCCTTGCTGGTTAGTTGGTGTGTGTGTGTGTGTGTGTGTGTGTGTGTGTGTGTGTGTGTGTGCTTGCTCTCGCATGTTGTTTACAAATAATGTAAACTTGCATATGTGTGTATATATATAATATAAATTTTACATAAAACTTTTTTTCTTTTTCCTTCCTTTCTTCCTTCTTTCTTTTCTTTCTTCCTTCCTTCCTCCCTCCCTTCCTTTCCTTCTCTTTCTTTCCTTCTTTCTTTTCTCTTCTTCCTTCCCTCCTTTTTTCTTTCTTTCCCATCTTTCTCTTTCTCTTTCTTTCTTCCTTTCTCTCTTTCTTTCCCATCTTTTTCTCTCTCTTTCTTTCCCATCTTTCTCTTTCTTTCTTCCTTTCTCTCTTTCATTCTCTCTTTTTCTTTTTCTTTCTTTCTCTTTTTCTTCCTTCCTTCCTTTCCTTCCTTCCCTCTCTCCCTTCCTCTCTCTCTCCCTCTCTTTCTCTCTCTTTCTTTCTCTCTCTTTCTTTTCTTTCTTTCTTTCTTTCTTTCTTTCTTTCTTTCTTTCTTTCTTT